>CM065377.1:13327500-13605000 GCA_033060915.1 Euryodendron excelsum
TGACCTCCACTGTCAAACTTGTCCCTTTTACAGAGTTAACGAAAATTAACATTTTACTGTTTTATCCTTGTTATTCCTTCATTTTAGCTTGATCCATGTAACCAAATAGACAATACCTAATCATTTATTAATCCCAAAATCAAACCACCCAATTTGTAATTCACATTGACAATCCAAACAACTAGCTTCTTTAACACCGATCACACCCACAGTTATGCCGCTCAAACTTTCTCTCTCTCTCCACAAGCACACCCACCGCCATCAATCGCCACTAAAACGTACCACTGCTAACCGTCGCCATAATCACTGTGAGCAGCAACCACCTAACTTATCACAATCATCTCTTAATTCTTATCTATGCACAAATTTAGGGTTTCAATATTTTTTCTTATGCTTTGTGTATATATATATATATATTTTATAAAGAGTGAAATTACATGGAACATAGTTGATAGAGAAAATGGAGCATTAGTAGCCACAAATTCTTTGAATTTCCTCACAATTAGAATACTAGTCTCCATGGAAAATCCCTTACAACTACAAATCAAACACTAGTCCACTACATCTAACTACAATTCATACATACGTATATATACAATATTATGTATTTGTGTGTATTTTATGTGTTTGAATTCATGGGTATGTATATAACCATGCGTGGGCTTATATATGTGGTGGTGTATGCGTTTGTTTGTCTAGGAGGAAAAGGAATATATATTTACATGCATATGTATATACGTGTGTGCTTATATATATATACATACATACACACACACATATGAACATCCATAATAAACTATATCAAAATCTATCACCAATAAGAAAATGCCATAACTGTCAAGAGCATCACCATCATCTCCTCATCTCTTCCTCCCACTGCCACCACCAATTCGATCTAACAAAATCCATATTCTGTATGGCCATTCATCAAGTATTGCAACATAATCCAAAAAACCCAAAAAAATTAGAAAATTAAAATGATATGTATATCGGTTGTGAGAGAGTTCAAAGAGGTCTCAGTTTGTTGCTTGATATTGTAATTCTTGATGTTAAAGGGAGATGGACGATGAATGAGAAAGGGATGGACGATGAAGACTGGTTATAAGTTTATTGTCGGTGCAAAAATTAGGGAAGGGGAGAAAGATGGATAAGGAGAAGGGTGTGGCAAGCAATGGTGGGGTGAGGCATTAACGACCTTGTTAAAGAGAAGAGGGAGACACAAACATTGGGTTTTTAGAGAGAGAGGAACGGTTGGAGTAGTTGAATAAAAGAAGGTTTCTAGAAAGAGGTGGGTTTGGGAGAGTTATAGTGTAGGGAGATTCAGAGTACTTGAACTAAGTGTTTGATGTGACAAGCCTTTATTTGGTGAGGCGATATGATTAGTAAGGGTGTTTGGCCACCGATATAGGTAATGTGATTGGTAAGGGTGTTTGGTTACGGATATAATTAGTTGGAGGTAGGTTGCAATGTAGGATTATCTTAAACATAAATCGTGTAAATTATTTTAAATTATGTTAATTGAGCAAGGGCAATCTTGATATTTAAAAATTTTAGATAGATGAGATCAACATTTTTCATCCATATATTTAACAGTTACATAACGGAGGGAGGTCATTGTATATTGTCAAATAAAGTAAGGAAGGCAGTGTCATTTTTAAAACTTGAGGGGAACTATCTGTAATTATTAGATACCTTAAGGGAGCTCATTGTCATTTACCCGAAAAATAGTTACCTTCAGGGAAAAAATAAAAATACATGGGGAGGAATTGAAACCCCATTCTCTTCTTCGGCCGGCTGATAGAGGTCACTCTCTCGCGCGCTCTCGCAAGAGTAAAAGGAGCCATATAACAGTTTGGTCCTCCGCCGCCAACCGACGCGGTCGCCGCCTCGCCGCCCCTTGCTGCAGAGTTAGTTCTTCCCTCTTTTCTTTTAGTTCTCACACGCAGAGAGACATAAACATGTTTACTGACTCACAAGACGACACTCATATGGAGGCCAAGAAAACCCTAGAGGAAGTTGCTCCTCTACAGGCCTTCCATTAGAACACCTTTATCTAACCCGGAGCTTTCAAATTCGGTTTAGTGCCTTCGAAGGTTTTGCTTCGCCTTTCAGCTCTTATCTGTTTACATTTTTTTTTTTCCCTCTTTTTTTTTTTTTTTGGTATGTAAAAGTTTCTTTTGGTTGCCTAGAAAACGTAGGAAAAATTAGAAATTGAGGTTTTTGGTTTTGTCCATTATCCAACTGAGCCTAATGCCAAATCCAACTGTGCGCTTTAGCTTAACTAAGTCTTCCATTTTTGACATATCCGCAGCAAGATTTGTTTTTTGGGGGGTTGCATTTGATTTTGCTTTTTGTCTGAATTCTTTATTTACAAGTTTTGTTTATTTTTCTGCACTTGAAGTATTCATGGGATCAATGAAGAGAAAGTCGCTAGAAGAACCATCTGAAAAATCTAGCCCTCCGTCCAAACAGCAGAGAGAGAATGGTTTAGTCATTGTGGATGATTCTGTAGCTTGTGTACACGATGTATCATATCCTGAGGGTTATTTTCCTCGTACAAATCCCTCGTTGGCTCAAGAAGATTCTAAACCAGCAATGGAATTCCCTTTTACACTCGACCCTTTTCAGTCTGAAGCAATCAAATGCCTTGATAGTGCTGAATCCGTCATGGTAAAGTTAATAATTAGAAATAACATTCATCGTGGTTTGACTCTTTACTAAAAGAAGTAAAAGAGAGACATAAGGTGTAACTGTAGAAGAATTTTTTTATAATGATAGGTATCAGCTCATACTTCAGCAGGGAAAACTGTTGTTGCACTGTATGCCATTGCTATGTCATTGCGGAACAAGCAACGGGTAATATACACTTCACCTATCAAAGCACTCAGCAACCAGAAATATAGAGAGTTTAAAGAAGAGTTTTCAGATGTGGGTTTGATGACTGGAGATGTCACCATTGAGCCAAACTCATCTTGCTTGGTAGGTCTGGTGGCTAATCTCTTGGTCATTATCCTTTTTTTTTAACCCTTGTCACTAATTTGTGATTTGTTTCCAGGTGATGACTACAGAAATCTGGCGCAGTATGCAGTACAAAGGATCAGAGATTATACGCGAGGTGGCTTGGATTATCTTTGATGAAGTACATTATATGCGTGATAGGGAAAGAGGTGTGGTATGGGAAGAGAGTATTGTTATGGCGCCAAAGAACTCTCGATTTGTATTTCTCTCAGCAACCGTGCCTAATGCGAAGGAGTTTGCAGATTGGGTTGCAAAGGTGATTCAAGATACCTAACTTATTTTGCCACCTATTATGATGATTAAAACTGTTAAAACTTGTGTCATGATTAAGACAATGTAGCTTAAATGTGCAATACAAATTGAAGGATGGGTTCCTGTGTCTTATTTTGTTGGAGCTATGGTAGCTTAAGGAGCAGTAAGTTCTAGTGTCTTTTATCTTATCCTATTTAGTAAACCACCCCCTCCTGTCCACAAAGCATGCCCCCCAGGTACAAGAGGAGGAGGAAGAGGAGAGGGGGGTTGGGGGGGTTAGGTGGGGGGTGTTGGTGGCTTAGTTACTCATGTTAGCTTTAGAGGTACGAATTGTACCTCATGCATCAGTTGAGAACTGATAATGATAACATAATTATGATTGCATAGTTTATTTTACTTATTCTTTCTAAGCTTTTAGACTGGAATTCTACTATATCATATAATGGTATAAGTATCAGGTGGCAGTTTTACTTTGATGAGAAATGAGGCATGTTACTAGAATTCTATGGACGGATGTGAGATCTGGTACAAAAAAGAAAAAATATCTCAACTAAAAAGAGAGAGCGATAAGGAGCAAAAATAAGACAAGAAACGGAGTAATTAGCGAGAATATTTGGAGAGATAATGATCTCTAAAGAAGATAAAATCAAAAGAAAGACAGCCTCTTTTGGTCAAGATGCTCGTAAGTTACAAAGTTTTCATGCAGAAATGAACTTGTGTGTCAAAGAGAGGTCAAAATCTGTATGGTATATGTGAATGATTCCTCATTCCCCCAACCACCACACACACACACACGCAGGAAAAAAATAAAAGGAAAACAAAAGAGGGAAAAAGGTATGGAGAAATGAGTGGCAAACAATGAGGGTTCAGTTTGTGAGATAATATGTCAATTCTCGATATTGTATCATATTGTCTACATAGATTATTCAAATTATACATCTGTTAACCTAATTTTTTTATGTGGAGAAACATGCTTGCTTAAATATGATGGTACTAATATTATTTCCCAGAATGCAGGTTCACCAGCAACCATGTCACATTGTTTATACTGATTATCGACCAACACCCCTTCAGCATTATATATTTCCTTCTGGAGGAGATGGCCTATACTTGGTGGTAGATGAAAAAGGAAAATTTCGTGAGGATAGCTTTCAGAAATCTTTAAATGCTCTTATTCCTGCTAGGGAAGGTGACAGGAAAAAGGAGAATGGGAAATGGGAAAAGGGTTTGGTGGTTGGTAGGGCTGGTGAAGAAACTGACATTTTCAAGATGGTCAAAATGATCATTCAGCGTCAATATGATCCTGTGATACTTTTCAGCTTTAGCAAAAGGGAATGTGAATTTCTTGCAATGCAGGTATGGTTTCTAGTTGGTCCAAAAACTTGCTTTTTGAGGGACTTGTTCATATTTTTCATCTTTAATATGCTTTCAAGTCCTTTTTCATGATGCGTCGTTCTATATGCAGGTATGGTGGGACTTGTGCATATTTTTCATCTTTGATGTGCTTTCAAGTCCTTTTTCATGTTGCATTGTTCTATATGTAGTTATTGAGGAGGATATGTGTTGAGTGAATACACTCCACCAAGTTCTTTAAGTTGTTATTGCTAAGAGGGTACATTGTGGGCATGACACTGTGTGGTGGGTGATCCAATGCAAATATGGCCTGCAGTACCACACACCATCTTTCACTTGCATCAATAATATTGTAAAATTTTGTCTTAGCAGTTCCTTTCTCGGACAAAAAATTGTGATAAGTAACTTATCAGTTCTTCCACGGTTTCACCTTTTTCTTTTTCTATTTTTTGGTAAGAATTACAACAGCATTTTCTTTTCCTAGTGTACAGTTTTTTTTTTTTTTTTGAGCTTTGGTTTTGTTTCTTGTTTTGTGCTGTAGATGGCAAAAATGGATCTAAATGAGGATGATGAGAAAGCGAACATAGAGATCATCTTCTGGAGTGCTATGGACATGTTATCAGATGATGATAAGAAACTACCTCAGGCAAGTGTGGTACTTCTTTGATTCACACGTGCTGATGTGTGAATGAGAAGATATCAGTCAGTGTACTCTAATGCTATTGTTGTCCTCTTCTTATTGATGCAATTAGCTTTAATCTATATCTGTATGATTGGTTTTTTTTGTAATACAAGCTATTCTAAGAGATTAAGATATTTTCTTAAAATTTTTAATGATGCTTTCATATTTTTGACAATTTTCAGGTTTCAAATATGCTACCCCTTTTGAAACGTGGAATAGGCGTGCATCATTCTGGCCTGCTTCCCATACTGAAGGAAGTTATTGAGATACTATTTCAAGAAGGGCTTATCAAGGTTGGGAGGAAAAAATTCCAAATCTATTTTTGGTTGTGAGATAAAAATATTTTGGTGTAGTAAATGGTTGTAGGCTTTGGAGCTTTGCTAAATCATTAATTTAGCTGTGTTAATTAGATTCCAAGCTAGTTATATTAGCTGAAACGGAAAGTACATCAGACTTCCACATCATGAAATGCCATTAAGAGCATCAAATAAGTTTTTTGATATCATCAAGCTATTCTATGCATCATTTGTATTTTTGGTGCTTCATGCCCTTCTAAACTCTACTCTTGATTTTGTCACCCCTCAATTTAACCATGATTTGCAGACAATTACAGAAAAAGTCTCTTGTCTAATAGTTCTTCTATCAATGCAGATATAATGATATTGGCAAATGTAGCAGAGTTCATTTAATATTTTAGCTAAAGTGATTTTAGCTGCTAAAAAACATGTTATACTTTAGACTTACAATTTATTAGCCTTTGATGCACAGGTGGGCTTTCGTTACTCTTGTTGTCATACACTTCCATGGTTTGCAGCAAATTTTACCTTAGATTTATTATTATCTTTGTCATATTGAAACATTGTCCTTCAGTGTTTGTTTGCCACAGAGACTTTCAGCATAGGTTTGAACATGCCTGCAAAAACTGTTGTCTTCACAAATGTTCGTAAATTTGATGGAGATAAGTTTAGATGGATATCCAGTGGAGAGTATATACAGATGAGTGGACGTGCTGGTCGTAGAGGTATTGATGAACGGGGTATATGCATCCTCATGGTGGATGAAAAGCTGGAACCTTCTACTGCTAAAATGATGCTTAAAGGAAGTGCTGATAGTTTGAACAGGTGGGCGCTTGAACCATTCAATTCTTCTTGCAGGCTGGTTGGCTGTAAAGTAGCCTGATCTTCTTATTTGTATATTTTTAAGTAGTCTAATATCTGATTTGAATTTCACAGTTAGAGCATGGATTCACATTTTATCATTCTGTTTTATTTTGTATTTTGCCAAAGGTTCAGGAGTTAAGATTTCAGTTTCAGGCCCCTTAAATTTTTTGTGTAATATGTTTACAGTTTTTTTTTGAGAACTTGGTATAGTTGTTAGCTTGTCTGGCAAATCTCACCAGACTTTTGATTGCATCCTCAGGACCAAAAAAGAGAGAGAGAAAAGGCCACGTTCTCCTGAAACTAGACAAGATCTATTGCTTAAAAACAGTGAGCAATTCCCACCCCCCCCAAAAAAAAAAAAAACTGAGCAATCTTAACGTCTTATATAGGAGTAAATGCTTTTGCCTCTGAGAATGTTAACATAACATCCCAGCAAGGAACTTCTTTGATAAAAGATTGTGCTCTCTTGCCAGGATAACTGCCCATAAAGCCATACAAAGCAGAAATTTGAGCCAATTTAGTGCCTTTAGCTTTGCTCTGGTTTGGTAGTAGACTAATACTTAATATGGCTCAATATTTCTGCTCATGTTGCTTTCTAGAACGTTATTATTATCATAGATGATTGGAGAGTAATTTTAAGAACCTCTTATCATCATGATATAATAGAATGGCAAGAAGTGTAAACATTTGGGATTTTACTTGAACTTGTGAGTATGAACTTTCCACGGGAGGTTCTGTATGTTTGAATCTATAAATTTTGAAGACATTTACGGACTAAAAGACTCTAGAAGAGTATTCACATTTTGATATGTGGACTCATTTTTGAAGATACACCTGAAATTTGTGAGAAATAGATACATAGATATAGTTTTCCTGTGAAGCAACATTTAAAGATGGAGAATGTTATAAAAATGTCATGCTGTAGAGAAATTGACAAGATAACCGTAATACTTTGAAGAGAAGTGGCTTGCCAAGCTCAGGCTTGATTTTCTACAGCTTTCGTGGATACAAACTTCATTAGAAAAACAATATGACAAACTATAGGTAGGTGCATGCTCAAACTCAAGGGCCAGTTAAAGGGACTGCCACATTGGGGGGAGTTTTATGGTGAAGGTGAAGATATGTACGTTTTACACCAGATAATCTCCTTTTGAGTTTGGAGAAGTACTTTAAGAGCTACTCCAACATTGTCATATGATTCGGTACTAATGCTTGAATCCTGGGCATTGGAGTGTTGGAGTTTTCACTAATATACCTGTGAGAAGTTGTTTGTTCCATTCCCTAACGGTTCAAGGTTTTGGGGCATTACGAAGGTTACAAAGGCAGCTTCTGAAGCACACCTCTTACAAAAGACACTTCCTTGTCCTAATAAACAATTGGCGGGTAAAAAAGTAACTGAATTATAACTTAAGTGGAGCCTGATTTTACAACTTTAACCATTATTAAATTGAGAATTATGATGAAAATTCCTTTTTAGAAGATTCAAAATTCTAGTACTTCTACCAAACACCCGGGATTGAATCCCATCTTCAGGTGGGTTGGGACTGATTGCGGGTGGGGAGGACTCTCTCCGGTGGTGTAGCTCATCAGTGTTGTACTACAAAATTATTATATGGTGTTAAATCCGTAACGATGTTTTGATCTCCCCTTACATCAATTGATTTTAAAAGTTTAAGGGAATCGAGTAATATATTGACCTTGGTGTAATGTTGCCACTTGCCGTGTCAGTATCTTTTCATTTCTTATTCAAGAAGCTTACACCAGAATTACTTATAAAAAATAAAAATGAAAAGAAGTATAAACCAGAACCAGGTTCTGATTGAATGGACATCACAAGGAACCCAATCTAGATCATCTAGGTACTCAGTTATGTTGGTGTATGATTTAGCATTTTTAGTTATTATAGCCTTAATGGAATGTTTAGAAATGTTGTTTTCCATTGAAAAGAATGACGGAAAATGGAAGATAGAAGAGCTTTGCTATAATAGGGACATTGTACTATTCATGTTTTGTGAAGTTTCCTTTACATTGACACTGATTCTGGTGCCTTCCAGTGCCTTCCATTTAAGCTACAACATGCTTTTGAATCAAATGCGTTGTGAAGATGGTGATCCTGAAAATTTGCTCCGTAATTCATTCTATCAATTTCAGGCTGACCGAGCCATTCCTGACCTTAAGGTGGGAAGGCATTTGAACGTGATTGTTTGTTTGCATTCCTTCATTCTTCTTCATTTACTTTTGAATTTGTTCTTGTGTACTAACTGACATTATATTTGCAGAAACAAGCAAGGGACTTTGAAAAGGAGAGGGATTCAATTATAATAGATGAAGAAGAAAGCTTGGACGATTATTACTCTCTCTTGGAGCAATACAAAAATTTGAAAAAGGAAGTCCGTGACATTGTGTTTGCTCCAAGATACTGCTTACCTTTTTTGCAGCCTGGAAGGCTTGTATGCATCCAGTGCACAGAGAGTGACGAAACTTCCCCGTCTTTCTCCATTGAGGGCCAAGTCACATGGGGAGTAATAATCAATTTTGAAAGGGTGAAAGGTCTTTCTGAAGGTTAGAGATGGGTTTTCAGTTTGCATGGTGTTCTCCTTTCCAATTCAGGTTCTCTTAACTGTTAATATTTGTGTATATCCAGATGATGCAAATAGGAAACCAGAGGATGCCAACTACAAAATAGATGTGCTTACAAGATGTGCAGTGTGTAGGGATGAAGTTGGGAAAAAGACAATTAGGATTGTTCCATTGAAGTCACCTGGAGAACCTGTTGTTGTTTCTGTTCCTATCTCTCAGGCAAAGTCCCTAATGTTACCCTACTATTCATAAGCTTCCTTTTCTTTTCAACATTCTGCTGAAAATTGCACTGGGGTCCTTTCTCCATTTCTTCCTGCTTGGATCGTCTAGTTAGAATAGAAATGCTACAAACATGAAATCAAGTTCGTCAGTTATCACTGCTTTTGAAATTACTCTGAACAGCTCCCAAAAACTCTAGGTCAACAATATAATCACAGAGGTTTTCTTTTCTCTACTAAAAACCTAGTTTCATTTGGAAAAATGTAATCAAATTGCTCTTTGATATAGACTTGGAAATTTGTATTTTTGGAAAATCCTTTAGTGTAACTGGTATTGGTATCATCACAGCAGAATATTTACGTAGGGTGAAAATTTTAGTGCAATACTTTTCAGATTTCCTTTATTATCATGGGTTGGTCATTCTGTAAATGTTAAGCTGATATGCTCCATTTCTTTGAACAGATTGATAGCTTAAGTAGTGTCCGGCTAATCATACCGAAGGATCTTTTGCCATTGGAAGCTCGAGAAAATACTCTGAAGAAGGTGTCAGAAGTTCTCTCTAGGTTTGCTAAAGAAGGAATGCCCCTCTTGGATCCTGAAGAAGACTTGAAAGTGGGTATTTTATTTTCAGTTGTGCATTTTATTTTCTGCAGGGTTGTTTCGACTTTGTTTGATTTTAACCCTTTTTGTCAGGTTCAAAGTAGCTCATACAGAAAGGCTGTGCGTAGGATAGAGGCTTTAGAGAACCTGTTTGAAAAGCATGAAGTTGCAAAATCTCCGCTTATTGAGCAAAAACTCAAAGTTCTATACATGAAGAAAGAACTTACAGCCAAGATAAAATCAATTAAGAGAACTATGCGTTCTTCCACGGCATTGGCTTTCAAAGATGAACTCAAAGCAAGGAAAAGGGTTCTCAGGAGACTTGGGTGAGAAAACTTCTGTGTTTTGACCCATATTTATTAGGACAGGGGAATTACCTTTGATAGGAACTGCTTTTCTGCCCCTGCTGGGGTCGAACGCTGGGATAAAATGGTTTGACATTTTATTCGATAAATCAGCCATACTTGTCTAATGTCTCTTTGGAAACACTATCCAACAGAAAGTACATATAGCTGCTTTATTCATCTTTGCCAGATTGTAAAATTTGTTTTTGACAAAGATGTGCTTGTTAATTAACACGACAAGCAGACCTTATGAAGTAATTCTTGGATCTAGTTTTCCATAATGACATGGAGCCTACATGTTCAAAATTCTTATTTATATATGTTATAATCTTCAGTGGTATCATTGGTTTTGTTCCTCACTAATTGTATAGGATTATATTGTATAAAATGTTTGCCATTTTTCATCGCTCTTTATTTCAATAAATTTGGCTTATTAAGAGAAAAAAATTTATATTAAAATTCTTAGAGTGGATTATCTGCAGATATGTTACAAGTGATGATGTTGTGGAGTTAAAGGGAAAGGTTGCTTGTGAAATCAGTAGTGCAGATGAGTTGACCTTGACAGAACTCATGTTTAATGGGGTTTTGAAGGACATAAAGGTAGAAGAGATGGTGACTCTTCTTTCTTGTTTTGTCTGGCAAGAGAAGCTTCAGGATGCTCAAAAGCCCAGGGAGGAACTTGAGTTGCTCTTTACACAATTACAAGATACAGCCCGGAGGGTTGCCAAAGTCCAGCTTGAGTGCAAGGTATGAATCTTTCTGGTAGCAAGATATATGGTTTGCTGTCACAGGTGTGAATGTTGGTACGCATGATGCATGCACCTTCCTGGTTTTTTGCTCGCTGTATGATGGGGCATACCGTCTACTCTGGTCCAAGTTGACCCAAGTAATTGACTTCAATGATTCATTTGAGAGTCAAATTGGTAGAAGGATGTCAAATTTTTGCATAAAGCAGGATGATTATATGATTTTTTTACCTCTATATGGACTTAAAGCAACTCTGGTCACTACATGCATGATTCTACAAATGAATTCTTTAAGTAATTTTATCGACTGACTCAAAAGATTCTGTTGCCTTCCACAGGTCCAAATTGATGTGGAGAATTTTGTAAGTTCTTTCCGGCCTGATATCATGGAGGCTGTGTATGCTTGGGCAAAAGGTTCCAAATTCTATGAGATAATGGAAATCACTCAAGTCTTTGAGGGCAGCTTGATCAGGGCTATCAGGAGACTGGAAGAAGTTCTTCAGCAGCTAATAGAAGCAGCAAAATCCATTGGAGAAACTGAGCTCGAAGCAAAATTTGAGGATGCTGTTTCCAAGATTAAGAGGGACATTGTCTTTGCCGCTTCTCTTTACTTGTAATTCTGGGCAGAAAGAATTTCCATTTTTCGTATTGTATTCGATAGAAATGAAAGGGGAAATTGCATTCCCTATGGAAGCAATTGCATTCAATCTGCTAGTAGATGCTTATGGGAAAAGTTACAACAGAGGGGGAGGAAAATCAAGTTCTGTAATATGGCGCAACATTTCCCCTCTTTGAAGATGTCTCCACACATTTTGATGAGAAGACGAGGAAGTGCCCACAAACTTAGCCGAGGATCCCCTTGACAAGTGTCCATGTACTGAGCTGGTAAAGGAGTTGATTGTAGAAAATTTAATTTAGGGATCGTGGCAATGAAAATACAGATCAAGGTTGTGGAGCTAATTGTCCATGTGCCTTCACTGGTTTTCCAGTTTTAGAATTATTATTGCAATTGGGTATTGTTATGTTCCTTGATAAAATTCTTCACAAACTTGAAAATTTTTGCTACTAGTACAATTCTAAAGTAATATGTCTGGATTCTTTTCTTCGAAATATTTATACAGGGGTAGTTGGAGATTTTCTTGGCCACGTCACCCGAGTATATGGCTTTTTGTGGCTTCCTTTATATTTGTGTGGATGATTGCTGCTGCATTGTTTGATTCATGCTTGACATGAATTTATCCAAATTGATAATGGGGTTTGACAAGCACAAATAATAGTAGTTGTGAAACCCATACGGACGAAATATGAACTCAAATGTCTTGGGTGTCTGTAGGGCACAACCGACAGATATGATTTATAAGTGAGATTTACTTGTGATTGCAGGTATCTGGGGTTTACTCTTGCAGGGTAAGTTGAAACTTGAAAGGGCCCTGCTTTCATTTCATCAAATAATAATAATAATTGTAGTAGTGGCCTAATAGTATTTGTTCGTGTTAACCAGCTTAAAAAACCCAACATTAGTTAGCTGCTGTAGTACTTGGTGCTCTTTACGATCCCATGAAACCACACCAAATGCTTGAAAAGTGTACAGCACCAAACCTGAGATGCCCAATTGTTCGAGTTCTGGAATTGGAATAAGCTTTGTTCTACCTCTGTACTTTACATGATCTGAAAAGGACAGTGGAAGTCTACAAATGCTACTGATATGCACTAACCTTTCCAAAAGTACAGCATTGCACAAATTTCACATCATTATTGACCAAGATAGGCAGTTCATATTGACAAAGGCTACAATACATACATACGTTTGAAGTGGACCGATATGGGTTTCTCATACGCTAGTCTATCGTTATTGCTGGATTACTACTCATTAGCCCTGAAAGGCATTGGAGGCTACGTTGGCTGCACTATGATAATTTGCTATAATCCTATCTCACTCTACTTCTCGGATGTGGAAGCAAGGACAAAGGCAGCGGATCAAATGTCTGCCAATGTTTACAAAACACCCGAAAAACCCAGCTGCCTTTTCTCTTCTAGGTGCAGGCACAACAGGCACACCATACACTGGATTTGGAACCATGTATTGCTGATAAGATGATGTGTTGCTGCCGAGTGGTGGATAGGTTGGATGTGGTACTGAATTTAACTCGGGAACAATTTCTTCTTGTGGGATGTTGAATTCAGCTCGACTCGAATTTGCTATGCCTGGATCTGGACCAACAGGGGGTGCTGAGAGGGAATTGAGGGACTGCTCGTAGTACTCGAACCATGGCGGTAAGGGCGGGGCCGAGGGCTGGACTACTGGAAGCCATGAGTGAGCACAGAGACAGGTTGAGAAAGGAGGAGGAGGGTGGTCTATGAGTTGGGTATTCTTTCTCTTCTTTTTTCTTGACCAGAACTTGAGCTTCTTCATGGCTTTGAACACTTTCATGGGCAGAACTAGAGTGATGAAACCTTGTTGTGGGTTTGAGACATGATGGAGACGATGGCTTTTTTTTTTTTCCTTTGAGAGTATACTTGGGATCCTAAAAGAGAGAAAAAGGTGGACTGGTTGGTCTGTTCAAAACAAAGCTTAAAAAAGCATTTATTTCAACAATGAACAGGCTGAATTTTCAAATCTCACGACCGTTGCCTTTCCATTGGTTCCACCGACTCTTCACACACAAAATTAAGAAAAAGAAAATTAGGTTGTGGGTCACTTCTCAGCCATCCTATTCATTTGATGCGTTTTTTTAGTTTCGAGTAGACGGACGGACCTTGCAGTGCACCTGGCTAATTGCAATATACTGAGGGAAAAATAAAAAATAAATAGAGGCGTGCCCTATTTGCGTGGCAATTTTTTATGAAATTACCCAATTCAAGATTTTCCACTGAATTCTCTGTTACGAAAAACAAAAAGGGGAAAAAGAGATTTTCTAATGAATTCTCTGTTATGAAAAAAAGCACCAAAAAAGGAAGAAAAAAAGAAGAAGATGATTTTCTGATGAATCTTGAAAACTTAATTTTATCCGTTCACAATTGCCCCACAAACGCCAGGCTGCCCTCCTTGACAGCAGCCCTTGTGCTTGGATGCAAACACAGAAAAGGCTATTTTGTGCTGACATTTGCTTGCTGGGGCAGCTCCAACCCTTTTTAAGTACTCTCTGTTTTATGCTTATATATCCGTATATAGTCCATAATGTGATTTGAATCATTTGGAAGCAAATGCCAAAGATGCTATAGTATGAGTTTACTATTAATAACCCAATAATCGGTTGACTCTAATGCTAAGTATGAGGTCTCAACTTTAATTTAATGATCAATTTAATGATATTTGCACCAAATGACTAAAATTCAACAAAAGCAAGAGCGAGATCGAGGCACCCAGTCCATGTAGGTCCCAGGACCTACTTAAGAAAATCAATGCCTCGAGATAAGTGTTTTTTTTTTTTTTGAAGAGAGATTAATTACATGTATAATTAACAAGGAAGAAGTTATCAAAGGTAAATTCTAAAAAATTAAAACGACAAGAAGAACAAATATTATGTGTCCCAACTCTTAAGCCCCACACTTGCACCGTGAATCAGACCCTGACCTAGCCTAAGACAAAAAGAGCAATATTATGCGTCCCAACTCCCAGCCCCATACTCATGCCGTGAATCAAACCTGACCTCGCCTAAGTCAAGTCGGAGTCATGACCATTAGGCCAAAGGCCTTGGTCCTTGAGAAGTTCAGATGGATACCTTCGGTTTCACATATATACTACCTTCTTCCCATATGGCCATATACCAAGAAAATCGCACCATTAGGTATACTTCTAGAGAGCCAAAAACTACTTACAATCCAAGAGAACACAACAGATCCTCAATACCATCAAAAAGCACCCAAATACCCGTGCAAACATCGGGCTCATAAACCTCGTAATAGATTATTCACAAGAAAAATGTCCTCTACTACCTCTCAGTCTCCAGTAATGAATCAACACAGAAAGGCAAAAAAATACAGAAAGAACCTAAATCCACGTTCGAAACCACCGCACTCAAAAAAGGGCACACAGTAAACTCGATACTTAAAATTTTCCGCAGCTGTGTGGGTGCCTCAAAAATATTCTAAAGGCATCTCACCAGAGTATTCGCATACAGTAACAGTAAACTAAACAGAGCTAAGATGACAAAAAATAGTTATGGGTCCCCCATCAGAGTAGAAGCCCTAGTCCACTAAAGGTTTGTGACACCGATCGGCCAGCCACCCTATAACATCTAACCCGAAAAAGACTAATAGACGACAAAAGGAAATTGAAAGGCCATATATATTTATGTACAGATGACAAAGTTATAGTTTCCTGTATATACTAAAATACTTGAAAAAAAAAAAGAGGAAAAATAATAAATCCATCTCCTGTCTTTTGTACAAGAGATGGAGCAGACAACCATTTTGACAACCATTTTTCTCAACCTGTCTAGAGGTCCAAACTAGCAAGCACTATGAGAATCCTTTGACAAAAACAAAACATTAAGACAATAAAGCAACCAAATCCTTATATTGCAGGGCAACCTCCCCTCTCCCCCAAGGCACTGTGTGTACTACACAACTGATCTTTCGCCTCACCAGTGTCCTTATTGCTGTATCGTTAAGTAACTGAACCGGCCAATCTGGCATGGGCTAATTTCCATAGATAGCATCACTCCCTGCTGAAAAAAAAAATCACGAGGTCATTCTCCCAATCTGTCCGGTATTATTTTCCCCCCTTAAAACTTTTCCTCTTAATAGTACAGATGGGATAATGGGGCACATCAGTGACCAGGCCCCACATCTGATAGTTGGTCTTCAGTGCCGACCGCAGCATCCGAAGCCGACTTGCATGGTTTGACCTCATCATTGACTGGAAGTTTAACCTTAGGTGACAGCGTCTTCACTTCCTCATTTGTGTAGATAAAAATCTTCCTCACCATGCGGCAGAACTCACTGAAAATATGACCAACAGTATAAAGATTAGAAACATAAGTCATTAGAACCGTGGCTCAGCATTCCAATATAATTACAAAACAAAATTCATTTCAAGCATCATAATAAGTCTGTAAAGATAGTTTTGTTATCTGTGCAGTAATTTAACAAATAATAGACCAAATTTCTAATAACTGCAATTCCGAAGTAATGCAAATTTTCACTATGGTTCTGGGTCACTTCTAGCAACCTCATCTAGCAGACCTAGAACCTGCAGAGGTGGCTAAGGATTTCCAATCAATAAAACAACACTCTTTCAACATAGTCCTAATACTAGAGCCCTGAGATATTCTTAAACTCCAAGACCTAAAAAGCACAAATGGCCAAAGAATAACCCTGGAGAGTGCTATAATCAAAAGCCTCAAGGCAGACAGAAGGCAGAATTATAAACGGAATAAGTGAATCACAATAAAGATTTGCAAGGCAGTAAAGACTAATCAATCTAATTGAGTTATTCCAGCAATGCATATGTGGGCATGCAACTAAAGTGTTGATAAATGCACATGCAAATAAATATCAAGTATCCAATGTTCTATGGCCAACCAACCCATATGCTCCAGGCTTACTATAATTCCACAGCACTAAATTACAAGATTTTTGTGTTATTCCAAATGGTGGATATTTAATGGAAAACATGAGACCTCCACATTTAAGATGGTCCCAAGCCTCCAAGCATAATGCACATGATCCACATGTCCAGTTGGAATGCTCAAGAACCCATTATTAATTTTGAGGCTCAATGCCAACAGATAACTAGGAATCTAGGACCATTCTGCCCGAGCGAAGAGAAGAGAAGGAAGAAGAATTAGAAGAAAGCATATAAAAGAAGAATAATTTCTGTCACTTAACTTCCATGGATCATCCCCAACCATCATCATGTCATTCTCATCATCTGTATAGACAACCTGCCATTTCTTTACGGATCCACAGAGTTCACCTTCAATTTCAAACATCTCTTCCAATTTTCTGAGCAGATCCTTGTAACTATCCAAGTGTGTCAAATCTACAGCCCTCCCAACAGCATTTCCTTGCATGTGTACCTGGTCAAAAATATAAATATCCATCAGAACATTTCCATTCAAGCATGCTACTTTCACTTCTAAATCCCAGTCAACCTACTAGGAGACTCTTCGTTTAGATCTAGAGTCCCGGCAGAAATTGCACCCCAGAAAGTTGCACACTCACAAATTAGTCTAATTTCTAATGATGGTCAAGCTTCTTAGGGAAGTTATGCAGAGCATTACTACCTTAAGTGTGTGGGTATGCACATGCATAAAGGTAAATGCACGTGCTTGAAAGAAACGGCTACATGATTACAATCTCCTCATCAGGGCCCCAATCAGATCTCCCCAGAAAAGTCAGGGAACAGAGGTCCATCCATCATTGCTTTTTTTTTTTTTTTTTTCTTGAGTTTTTAGCCAAATCAAAGCATTGGAAAAGTAGGCCAAAGTACCTTAGTGCAGCTCCGAATTTGTCTGCTTTGTGACTCATGGGATGATCTCAGGCATGATTTCTCAGGCTCACAGCTTGCCGAAGGAACATCAGATCGATTAATATTTGAAGGTTCAGAATGCATGTCACATTCTACATCTAAAGATGGAACAGACTCGTCCTCCCCCACTGCACCAGACACTCTAATCACTGGTGAAGTTTCTTCCATAGTAGAATTGTTAAGTAGCTCAATCCCAAAGAGCCTGTAACCATTGCTAGTGCCCTGTCTCTTTTTGCTGGATTGCTTGTTAACAACTGGTACAAATGACTCTGTCATTGTTTCCACTTGGTTAGACCAACACATCGACTTGCTGGAAACTGGGGCCAGGGAATTGTTCTCGCCGTAGCTGTGAGAGCTGACCTTTGTACCTGAGGTAAATTTGGGAGAAGGATAGTGATCCCGCCCATGTTGTGATTCACAATATGAGAAAGCTGAAGGAGAGTCAACTGAGGTTTTCCACATGCCTAATATCACAAAGTTGAAATCCATTAAATATCAACACAAAATTGAACTGCAGGAAAGAGGAACTAGACAAAAGCTGTCATACCATTTGCAGAAAGATCTGGAATTGGTGAGGGTAAAACTGGAGGTCGCGCTCGCTTGTTCCTCTGCAAAGGTTGGGAGCTTGGAGGAGTTGCTGCCACAAGTGGCTCTAATTCCCATGGTGAAACTCTTTCTGGACGCAAAATTGACGAAGGTTCGTCCCATTGAACCTGATGATGGGTACATAACCATTAACAACTCAAGATATTAAAATATATAACTTAACAAGGTACAAACAGTAAATACATTGAGACAAGATCCACCAAAAATTTACAGGACACTGCCGCAGCAGTTTAATGCAAGCACCTAAGGACCTAAACACAACCAAACAAAAAAAAAAACCCACTGCTAAGCAAGTCCGAGAAGATGACATGCTTCAGATCAATAACCAAATGCAAGAAGAGTCATCCTGTATAACACAATCTTCCTAACCTTGTAACACAAATATCTCGTGAATTTTAAAGTAGGGTACCAATCCCAAATCTTGGTTTTCCAAGATCACCATCTAAAATGATTTATCACATCATACAAGATCCTTGGTCTTTAAGGAACAAGAATGCATTTTCTCTGTGACTCGCTCGGACCAACCAATTTTTACAGAGAGGCAAACAGCAATATCCAACACCCAACCTTGCCTGGGTGTTTCAACAGATGGAGGTTAAACCAAACCTTTCAGTGTTTCACATCATAGCCTTTCTAGTCAAGTGTGACGAAATCATCATAGAGAAACTCATAGTTGCATGACATCATAGCTCCCCCTTTTTGGCCTCAAAAGGATGAAAGTTATGCGAGGAGGCCATTTTTGTAGAGTGGGTATCAAGTTGCATCCAATTGTATTACATGGTCGTTATCTTCCATGAAGCCCCTTTTTAGCTGCTCTCTGTTAAAAGGCTTTAGATATTCCGTGAGAGGAACCAACTGATCGTTTTCTTTTTAGCCACTAATGGCAGACATACTGCCCTTTATAGAGAAACGTAATGGTAACTAGAAGGTCATAAAATCTGAAATTTGTGACCTCATACATGCAAGGATGGTGTATTTTCACTCATGGGACATCCAAATGACTGCTCAACTCCCGGACACAGAAAATTCAAAATCAAAATGCTGAGATTGAAGGAAGGAATATATTTACCTTCAAGGATCTCCATTCAGAATCAGGCCATCTAGATGATGTACTTTCCCCAACACCAACAATTGTTCCACTGAACCTGCATAGATATGTAATACAGCAAATTGATAAATGTTTCTAAGTTCCCATTTTTCACAAATCATAAGCCACTACAAAAAATACCTTCTTTCTGGAACTTCCTCACCCTCAAACCTCATCTTGAACCTCATCCCAACAGAGAGCTTGTGGGTCTGGGCTTCAAGGTACTTGTTGACACTAACAATGAATTCAGACCGACTTGTTCTGCCACGAATAGTGCTGAAGTTCAGTAAAATCAATTCTTGTCCACCAAAATTACAGAGCAAAATGAAATTTTGTAAAAGACTTGATTTGGTTAGTCTATGCAATGAAAGCCACTTTTTCAAACCTTCATACAGAGAAACTACTGTCATTATTAAATGTAAAACTACAGTAATAAACAAAAACAATCTGTGCATTCCAAATCTAAGATACTTCTGCAATTGGAAACACACAATCTCATTAGAAACTGATAAAATTAAAACTGAGCTTCTCAAAAAGACTAGTAGAAAGTTCTCATCTATCCAAGATAGCATCAGGAGATTCAGGACTATGTCAACAGAAAGAACCGAAACAAATTCCAAAACCAATCTCTGGACTTAAATACACACTAGCAACATTTTTTTTTCCCTTTTTTTTTTTGACACTAACAAGAGATAAATCTATTCAAAATTACAGTTCCCTGCTCACTTGAGGTACAAAAATTGATATCATAACTTCACGAATGGTGCTGACAAAACTAAATACCAATCGGAACACATGAATACCAACAAGAAACAAAAATACATAAACATGCATCTCTCCATGCAAAATAAGGCAAAAGAGAACCTTGGTTTGTAGAAGACAGAAAACAGGGTTCCAGTGGATATAGCATGAGATGCAGTAGCAAGAACCCCAAGATGCATGCTGTGACTGGATATAACAGAAGGTGGCATGTTGTTTTGTTGTCTCATGAGCCTCCTTACTCCAACTCGCAGCTCTGCATTTTCACCCCTGACAAAACACAACTGACAAAATCATCCTGATCTGACAAGAGATTAACTAAAGTAAAAACCTATTAGTTGCATCATGCATGACAAAACTTGCCTCAGAAAAATGAAAGCATCACCAGCAACTAATTTCTTGGCACTAACAAAGACACTCCAGCCAGTTGTGAGTAAGTGGCGCCTAGGTTGCCCTGCAAAAGACATTTTGGTTATGTCTACTGATAGATAAACAACATAAAATAAAAGGTCAAAATTCACATCCATATGTATAGAATACCACCAACATCCTGAAATTTTGACCAGCATACATTTATGTCGGTTGCACTGACGTGCCATGACTTGGAGCTATCACAACAGTGTCTTAAATTACTCATTTTATCACCAAACAAGCCTTTTTCATTAATAGGTGGTCTGAAGAAATAAAGGAGGACAAGATCCAGACAGAGAAAATAAAATGAACATGCAGATGCATATTCTAGTTGGGAAGGAAACCCAATGTAATGATCCAAATATCAGCACCATCCAAAAAAATAAAGACAATTATTAAAGTACTAAGTAGTGATATATTATGACTGAACATCTCTGACCATATAGCTCCTTGCTTGGCAAGAAATTGGCCTCAGAGTCAACCAAGCTAAGCAATATGATAAGCTACACGCCAGGGTAGAAAACAAGTCCAGAATATCCCCATTGAATTACAGTAGACATCCAACATAATATGCCTTCCGGTACAATACAAGGCGAGACTCTTAGCTTCCCTAAAATCCTAATGGAGTGTTAAGAATGCAGGCACAGATCCCTTAAACAAAAACCATGAATAACCTGTGCATTCTCCACAAACCACCAATGCCATCAAGAGCGGGTCACCTGTTTAAAGGGCTCAGCAAAAATCACAACTTAACTCCAACCACAAACTCAAGTCATCAATCATGCAACATCACTATAAACTATTGAGGCCATCATCAGTGGCAGAGCCGGAAAATTTATTTTGGGGGGCAACAATTAATCACAACCCCAAATTCTTTTCAGCATAATGCTCTTCGACCAGCATTTTTGTACAAAACTTGTTTTCGATAAATTTTCTGAAAACACTATAGTTTTAGGAATGAAAAAAGTTATTTTATAAATTTTGGAGCCATTTTTATACATAAATAAAGCGATGGTATTTTTGATGGTTCCATTTTTTATTTACGAGAACACAAAAAATGAGAAGTTCCCTTTTATGATCTCACAAACAAGGAAAAACCCTAACCGTATTCTAGTTTCCTTTTTTACATATCAATAATAGGCCACTGGCCCAGTTGACTTCCATATACTTAAATATATATTATATAAAAGGGTTTTTAAAGTAAATTAATTTTTTAAGGGGATATTCATAAATTTCTCGAGGGGAAAATTGATAGACATTGTAATTATAAGTCAAAGCAAAATATTGCAAATTATAGGGGCAATTGCAAATTTTTAGGGGGGCAAAATTGAAATATATTTTCAAATTTAATAGGAAAAAATAAAATTTTAAAAGTTAAGGGGGCATTATAGGGCCAATTATAAATTTTCAATTTAATAGGTAAAAATAAAATTTGCAAAAGGTTGAGAGGGTGCAGGTGCTCCCTTTGAGCCCCACATGGCGCCCCTGGCCATCATGTAGATATATGTATATTACATAATGCCACTAGCTTGCAATAGCACTTTTGGGTGTCAAAATTATTTGGAATCAACTTCCAGCACCAGCATACTTGGTTCCCAAAGAATTTTCAGCAAGATACATCCCCTCGGAGCTTCGGTGACTGAATGACACATGAATAGACATACAGTGCATGTAGCAACGGGAATATATCAATCACAAGCAGATTTCCAACTTTATCAGTTAGAAAATATCCAGATCCTGTAAGGTTACTCCCACAAAGCCCTGAATAGAATGCTGACCTCGAAAAATGTGACGAAAATGCCATTCATTGCCATGAAGATCAGTTGCAACCAGTTCCTGCCAGGGTGGTTGTTGGGACATATCCTGAAGAGGAAACTGGAAGTCAGCATTAGGCAGGAGAAATATACCGAAAAAAAATATGGTGATTCCTGGGGCAGTCAATGAATACATACTACAGTTAGACTTAATAGCCACTTAGAGCTTACCAGTGGAGGCAAGCAATCATCTGCATGCCTCCGAAGAACAGAAAATCCACCATGGGTGCTTGTGTCAGACGCAGTAAGTGTCTTGCAAAATGAATGGACATTGCACCTTTGAGGATCTGGAAGAGGTGGGTCTGGGCTTGTGACCTCAATTTGCTAATCCACAGAAGAAAATAAAGATCTCATGAAAACAATCAAAAAGGGGGGAGGAAAAAAGAGATATAAAACTATAAGCAATTATGGTGCATAGTCAATAAAGCACTGAATGAAAAAAAAATTAACATAATAATTCCGAATTTTAAAAGTGATAAAGGAAGAGAACTCACATCTCCTTCAGGTAGAAGAGTTATCTGAGCATAAACTTCATCTGTTTCTCGTTCAGCCTACAACCCAAGTTAATAACGACTAAGTGAACCATAAACCATAGAAGCCAAAAGTCCTGGTATGGACCAAGGAACTATAAAAAAGAAATCCATTTATGAATATGTGCATGCTCACAATAAAACATACCCGCAGCTGAACATTCACTACTTTGCAAAGTATTTTCGCTGGTAGATTGAATGAAGGGAGTTGTTGATCTAATCCTTGATGGGTTGATGCTTCAAGCTGTAAGAAGAAATAGCATCTATAAATACTATGGATGAAAACAATGTTATCTGGAACGCAGATTGTTCAGGAAAGTGGGACAAGGACGGGAACATGGTACACCACATCCTCTAAATTGTGGTACGATAGGGTAGACTTATATGAATTAAACTATTAAAAAGGTACTTTTAAAGAAATTTTCTTAAACAATTAGACATTTAACAAAATATAGTGTATTTTTTTCAAATTAATCATCAAAAAACAGATTTCTTGGAGCATTACATCTGATATTTATGCATATTGTTCTGCCAAAACTCGATTCCCCTAGATTTTTGTTCATTATATATATATATATATATATTTTCTTCATTAGATGACCTTTAAGAAAATAAATAAGAAAAAGGTAGGGATCGCATTGGATCGCTAAGTTCATGGTTTGGGAATGCAAGTGTACCAATTTTTCAGAATGCCGTACCAAAATTGTAAATCGCTCTTGTATTAGAAACACAGTATGAAACCAATTCGCTGAAAATTAGGGTCTTATTGACATAAGAATAGAGTGCATGCCAATGGATTCCGGGCACTCTTGGAGTGTGCTCAATAAGTGTACTGAAAGCTATTATACAGATGATCTTCATCCAGTCATATACACACCTATCGCATGTATATTAATTTTCACAATAAAAATTGACATAAGGGAAAAATATTCAAGCAATAAAAAAAAAGTACACGCCAAGCAAAAAAAAAAATTGGCATACACGTTTCACTTTAAGGAAAATGCTCTTCATCCAGAATTTTTGTACAGAATTTTGAACCAGAATAATGTGACAGTTGTAGTTTTGTAATTAAAATGTGTCTTGGTGGGTTCTTTGTTTTAAAGAGATAGGCCCACAACTCAACCACATCATTCTGGTTATATTTTCTGATTATATATTCTGATTGTATAGCATTACTCTTCACTTTAAAGATGTAAACAATTCATCATACCTGTTCCATGTGACCCTGTGGAAAGTAATAAACTCGTTCTCCTTCACGAGGAACAGTAACAAGGGGTCCAGCACAGGCATGCCACAGTTCCTTGTACAAAGCATCACTTGTGGGCCCTATAGTTCGAAAACGATGAGGAATTAAATTTAAAAAGAAGTCAACATAAACACACCCAGGGGTTGCTCCAGTGAGAGGACATTTCTTTGTAAAGGTAGCAAGAAGTAACTACAATTTTGAAAATTATTATTCAGGCAGAAAATCAACAAAAAGAACGCACTACTGCATGGTACTAATGGTATAAATAAAAATAGCAATCAAACATGCAACAAAGGGACAGACACAAAGACAAAGTAGCACAGTAACTTCTGCAAAACACTAAGAATCAGGCAACGGGTAGTAGTGATTCATTTCAGCATCATGTAGACATGCTAATGCAAGAAGAAAAAAAAAATGAAATGGAGCCTATAATTCTTTTTTGCCCACAATTATTGAGGAAAGTGAA
Source organism: Euryodendron excelsum (assembly GCA_033060915.1). Classification (NCBI taxonomy): domain Eukaryota; kingdom Viridiplantae; phylum Streptophyta; class Magnoliopsida; order Ericales; family Pentaphylacaceae; genus Euryodendron; species Euryodendron excelsum. The sequence continues at coordinate 13,351,849 of CM065377.1, forward strand.
ACAAACATAAATTTAGCAGTCTTGGATTTTATCTAAGAACCGGATCTCACTGAATTAATGAAGGAATTCAACTGGGCTTGCATGAGTCATAATTGAATATTGTATTCCTTTTTCTGGCGTGCCAAGACCTCAAAATTCTGGCTCTCTAGTTTGGTAGACAAACCAAACATACAAACTGAACATAGAGCAATTAAAGAAAAAATTTCAGATAAGAAGCTCATTACATAATTCCTAGCCCTAAGTACTTTAAATGGAAGTAATGTGAAGTGAATGCAAATAATAAGGAAAAAGCCACACCAGCCCTGGGATATTAAATGTTCCACCTATTCCAAGCATTGATTAATGGCCATCGATAATAATCCTTGTGAAATAATACGAAAAAATTGAAATTGAATACATAATAATCTCAAACCTGAGCGAGACCCTGCAGAGAAATGATTCCCAGCTATATGTGCCATGAGAAAGACTACTCCAAAATTCGCAGAGCTCTCAAGCTATATATAGTGATATCCCCCAAATTTTTAGAATGAAGCCTGCTTCTGTACTAGAGGCTGTTGTTGAATTGAAGGAGACTGAGACTGAGCCAACTACTAAACTGACCAGCAATTAATATGTAATCAATATAATCTGCAGATGTATAATAGGGAAGATCATTAAAGCAGCAGATGGCTTCTTAGGCGGCTAATTAAAGTCCTCCATTAGTTGAGAGTGTCAGTTATAAAAAGCATGAACCAACTTTAAAGCACGAACCTTTCACGGGTTGGATTATATGCTCTGAACCACCTTTAAAGCTTAAATTCGGGAAAAAAAATCCCTGCAAAGTTTAATTCACATGCTTATTAACACTTCCCCGGAACAAAAAGAAAAATTGTGTAGCTTTACAAAAAGCTTAGATGCATGACCACCGATTGTACCGTCCTAGCTTGATATATACATATATGAATCCGTATCAGTATGTCTGTCTTTCTATGTATGTATATGGACCTAGATGCATTTTAAATCACGTCGGGTAGAACCCATAGGGAGAGAAACAGACATTTCAGAGAGTTCGAGATTTGAAAGATCAGAGAGAGGGGGCAAGGAAAAGCAGCCAAAATTGATCTATACATGCCCAAGGGACTCAAGATCGAGCACTCGTATTCCAAAACCACGAGGCTATAAGATCGATGTAGGCCTTAAAAATTGATTCACTTTCGCCTCAGTGGAAAATACAAGAATTCAACTCCAGCACATGATCACAAAAGCAAAATGAACTTCGGTCCAAAAAACCTATACATACAACATATACAGCAATACCTACTGATGGATAGGACAAATCAAAACGAAACAGATAGAATCGCAGGACCGGATATTCACTTGAAAACAAAAATGAAACAACAATAATAGAGCAGTTACCTAAGAGTTTCCACAGATTCCGCTCGTAATTGATCCCCTAGAAGAATCCGCCATTTCCGTCGCAACCGAGGGCATCAAAGATTGCTCAAACACAGCTGGATCGGTGGCTAGCAATTAGGGTTTCAAAAAGGGTAAAGACACGTGAAACGGAAAGAGAGAGAGAGAGAGAGGGAACGATAGTCCTTGCCCGGTTGAAGCCGACACGACCACAGACCACTGCAAAAGTATATAAATATTTATATCTATTAATAAACCTTCTTCAGCCTTTCTCTCTCTATATATATATGCGAGGAGCTGCTGCCTATTTTTCAGTTTGTTTCTCTCTCTAGAATAGTCGACTTGGGCAGAGGGGGGATGTCAAATGAGGATAGACTCGAGAATTTTTTAATTTTTATTGCGTGTAGGGGTAATGAGTGCGCAGTGCGCACATCCCGAAAATAGTAATGTTGGGGGACGACGCAACCCTTACAAAGTAACAGCGATCAAGAACGAGCCCCAACATCCCTACAAGTTTCCCATCCTCTGTCCACGGGCGGAGAAAGAAAAACCATAGCCAAAACAAAGATAATTATTGATTATTAATTTGTAGTAATGGTCCTGTGAATTGATTGAATGTACTTAAATGTACTGCTTGGTTGCTTTAAATGACATTCATATCCTTTGTTATTGCATTTCATCTACCGTGTTTGTCCTTTTGCCTTGAGGATAAATTATTCAAGACAAACTAGGTGGGTAAGTGGAATATTTGGCCCACCAATATACGGGTATTGTGGGATAATGAAAAAAGATCCATGTCGTTCCAAGAGCACTTAGGGCCGTTTGATTGGGTGTTTTTTTAATTTTTTGGTTTTATTTTTTTTGGCTTATACATAAAAAGTCATATTTTTTTTTATTTTTATAAGCTAAAGTAAGTAAAAATAAATAAAAATCAAAAAGCAAAAAATAAAAAGTAAAAACATAAAAAAAAAACTTAACTTTTTAATTATAAACTAAAAAAAGTTAGACAAAAAAGTCCAATTACACGGGCCCTAATAGTTTTTAGTTCAGAACTGGATTAGTATTGATAAATAATAGCATGCGATTATCACATGGTGTTACGATTCTAATGAGTATAATTTCAACATGTAGATTTTATAAAAACAAATTTTTTTAAAGAAACCAAATTCAACATAACTCATTAAAACAGGAAGTAGTGGTTGAAGTTTTAAACAAAAACATACACCCAAACTCTTTTGATCTGGGAGAGTCAATCCAATCCTGGAACCCCAATATAATCCCAGGCCAAAGAGCCCTGCCTGCCTGTAACAGTAGGCTCAAAGACCAAGAGACCAAGCAAAGGATCGACAAAATGGTTTTTTTGAAGAAACCAAATCCAACACAACTCGTTAAAATAAGAAGTGATGGTTAAGATTTTAAACAAACATACATCCAAAATCTCCCACCGCTTGTGACAATTTTCTGCTTTTATAACCATAACTTTTTTCACTCGGTAGTAAATTTGGTTGTGTTTAGAGCTGCAAACAAATCGTGTTGAACAAAAGGTTTTTAAGCTTGGTTTAATAAACTTAACGAACTTGAAAATGTGTTTGAACTTAGTTTGTTTAACTTTTGAATCGAGCTCAAACGAGTTTAACAGGATCACCAGTTAAGCTCAAGTAGTTTAAATTTTTAAGTGTATATAAACTTATTGAGTTGAATTCAAATTGAGCTCTAATGTGTTTAAACTTGGTATGTTTACATAACGAGCCAATCTCAAACGAGATTTTAACGAGCCGAACATGAGCTGAGCTCGAGTAGTTTGGTTCATTTTGCCGCTCTAGTTGTATTACGATTATGGTGAAAAAGTAAAAAATCATGGTACCCTATTTTTCTTGTCATTTTGGTAAATTATCGTTATGTGTATGCAACGTTTTTTTTTTTTCGGTGTCTTTTGGAACAACATGAATATCTTGGAATGACTTGAATAGTCACATTTGTTAGAAGTTTTGAGACTTGTACTTGATAAATCACTAGTATTTTGGGATCTGAATTGAGGGTTTTAAGGATTAGGGCATTTAGGGACTAAAATTATCCGGGTAAAAGGAATTTATAGATTGATTGCGATTTAACATTTATATCATTTACGGTTTTGGGGTTTACGGGATCTTAATACTCATGTACGTTCGTAATTAATTTTTAAGAATTGTGCTAATTAACATTTTTTTGGGACAGATAATATGAACACGTTGTGATTTAAATTGTATTGATAGGAGAAGAATAGTCACTTACGAGAGAGAGAGAGAGAGAGAGAGAGAGAGAGAGAGAGTAGCAATTAGAGTCTATGATCTAATGGTTTCTAAATTAGTTATTATTCAAACTAATTTTAACTTTGTTAATTAGGCTTAAATAAGTGCATACCCCGCAATGAGGCATTTCTTGTATGTGACACCTATGAACAATTTAACAAAGCAATTAAGATAATATTAAAGTAAAGTTTACTTAGGATAATGCCATATAACCAAAAAATACATAAATAATTTATCACCATAATAATGTGGTTGAATGAGAGCTATTCACTTTAAAATAAAATATCATTCTTAACATAAAAATGTTATTACCACATCATTTTAATAAAATTTTATTTACAAATTCTCTAAAAGAATAACAAGTTTTATTTAGGGCCCCTTTTTTTGAATTTTTTTCAAGTTTTTTTTGCTTGGTTTTTTTTTTTTTGTTCATAAGTCCAAAAAAATTAAAATAAAAAAATTTAAAAAAAACTATACCAAGCGAACAATTACTTAATAGATAGAAATATGCAACAATTATTTCCGAAGTACGAGATCTTTTAGAAAGCAAGTAGCATCTCCATCATTATGCTTCTTGCTGACATAAGTGTTTCCTTAAATGGCTTTTACTTGTGATTTTTTACTTATAGCTTTTACATGATCAAATTTATATTTTCTAGTCAATTTTGATTTTACTGTTGACTAGATGAAAATTATTTGGTACTTAAAATGCTTTTAGCTGCTGCATCTCGGAGTAGAATAACAATATTACCAAGAGGGCATCTGTTTCCACAGGTGTATATTTATTTTTGGGGAGACCTATGGTACGAAATCAGCTTACCATATTCCTGGAATGGGAAACAAGGGGTAGCCATTCGAGGGCACTTTCGTAACTTAAACTGGTTATAAATAGACAACTTATTACTCGTAATACTTTATTTGATAATTCTCGTTAGCTTGTTTAACTAGTTAACCTTGGGAGTTGTTCAAGTTGGTTAAGTGGATTTGTTTTCCTTTTGATTATTAAGAATTGACTCCTAAGCTGTCCTTCGGCGGACTGAGGAAGGGAGGATCAGGGCAATCGCTCCCATTAAAATTTCAAATTACACTATTTTCTAGTTTTAATTTTTTTTATTTGTTTGAACCTATGTTGTAAATGTGTTATGTTGCCCCCGCCACTCCATTGTTTAGCCAATAAACAAGACTTTTTAGCCTTCCATTTGAAGTTTCAAATCCCAATCCTGTATTATAATATTAAAATAATACCTATTAAATTAAAATATTTTTATTCATTTAATATTCTGTTTACATTATTGAAATAACACACTCAATTTTGGTCATTTGTTTTTTTAACTTTTTCATTTATTTATTTTTTTTATTTTGGTACAAAATAGGTCATAATTGGAGCAATAGACATTCATATTTTGATGTAGGGTTCCAAAATTTAAATGAAGCAAATATTTTTAATGCATATGTACATAAATACGAACTTTTATGACATATATTTTATTGTCAATATCATACTTTTTTTGGTTCCTTGACTAAGTTGCATTTTTTTGGACTTTTTTCCCATCGAATGCAAACATGTCTTCATATTTCATATTTATATAATGTTATATTTTCTATCTGTTATAAGTATTGAGCATTTGAATTGATTTCATTATTTATTTATTTTATTTTATGAGTTGTTTTGGTGTTTAATTGGTGTTAAGTAATGCTTTTAAGTTTTAATATATTTTGTGACTATGAACTATGTCCAATTATTGAGTTGTTGATTCACTAAAATTTATTTATGTTAGCAGCCAGGGTCACAATTTTGTTGAATTGCATTTAAATTTGTTAAAAGTTTAGGTTTTGTTACTATTAAATTAGAACAAGTTTAGGGATTATGAAAATTTCATATATGAATCTATATAAATTTTGCCTCCACTGAGCAACATTTTTGAATATGCCCTTGAGTAAGACGACCTATCATTGTCTAAATGAACTATATTCAGGCTTTGGGCATGGGGTTTAACTTGCTGTCGCAAGTTCGAGACTTATTGTCACGCGTGTTAAAAGAACGGTGCGTGTGACACCAATCAAGAGGAATTTTCTTTATGGATTGATTTTTGGGAGAAATATATTTGGTGGCCATCTATTTTTTTTTTTTGTTTAACTAGTTTTCTATTAGTTTTAATCATTTATAAAATTTTACGGGGTTTTATGCTATTAACTTTTTACTAAAATCAAATAAAAAATTATAAGTAACTTAAATAAGCGAGCTTATAAATTGATTCAAATGACTCTACAAAACTATTGTATTGTAAGAAGCATTAGTAATCCCCTATTAATTTGTTAATAGATAAAATAAAAATGAAATTACTTAGTATATATTTATTTTCATGCATAATCAAACAAAAAAATAATTTTTTTTACAAACACCTATTCATTTTTTTTTCAATTTTCAAACCCAATCAAATAATAGGAAAAAAAAATAGTTTCTTTAACTTTGTTTAACTATGTTTTTTTTTTCCTTCATTAATCTAATATCCAAATATAACATAATGATAAAATAAAAAAAATCCAAACATTTTTTCATACCAGCTCCCATGGAAAAATTATTCGGTAAAAGCATCACATCACTCCTCTAGGTCCCCCACTTGTTAAATGAGTCTCATACGCCTTGCATTATAAAAAGATAACGAGAAGTAACAAGATATTCCAAGAGAACCAAATAATTTTGGTCCTGTAAAAGCATCACATCACTCCTCTAGGGCCCTCACCTGTTAAGTGAGTCTCATATCCCCTGCATTGTGAAAAGAGGAGGAGAAGTAACGCGGTATTTTAAGAGAACCAAATAATTTCTAGTATTTTTTTTTTCTCTTTCATGGGTCCGAACTCTAAAGGCTAATTATATTTATTTTGGTTCTTAGAAGGCCAATTATGTGAGAAAATATTCACTGTAATTGTGTCATTCTACTGATGTGGTATCTCTAACCAACAAAATCATGTCATATTTCATCCACACTATCACACTAATTGGTATGCTATCTTATCATAACAAATTTATGTCATTTATTTAATTGACTGATGATACCATGTCAGAAAAAATATTATCATATCTAAGGTTGCACATGGTTGGTATGGTTCGAGTTACTATCAAAACTAGAACCAAGCTGACCTTCTTCAGTTCCTCAAATGGGTGCAAGGACCGAACCAAAGATCAACTTAAACCGAACCAAAATAAATCTGGTTGGTTCGGTTCAACCCACAGTTCTTTAATTTTTTATTTTTATATTATATAATGGACCTATCCAACAATTAAGAAAAACTACAAAGGGACGTGGGCCATCTGAACTGAGCTAGGCCTCATCAAATTTGAAACTTACAGGGCCTAGCATCCAAGTTGATTTTGAGCCAGGCCCCATTCAATTGGAGGGCCAGCTGTGGGTTGCAAAGGTTTCAGGAAGTCAAGCACTTTTATAGGGCCTGAACAATAAATAAATAAATACAGTGTTATAAAACTTAAAAGAATATAAAATAGATAAAATAACTCAACACAAAGTATGATGAATAGTTCTTCAGGAACTATCAAATATTTATCATATTAGTTCTTCCGGAACAATTAGGGTTAATCTTCTGGACCACCCAAAATTTTATTAATAGTACAGAACCAAATAGAATACAACATGTTCTTTAAAGATTTATCTATACTTTTCTTCTTTATATTTTTTCTTTGCTTCTTCCTTTGTATTCTTTTTTTATTTTTAGTGATTCCAGATAGCTCCCTAAAAGGTAATACTTAATCGCAAGTGCACGGCCGCGATGTAGTAATATTTTCTCGTAAGTACGAGGTTGATCTCACAAGGAAGATGGTTTACGTAAATTGAGAAATTTACCATGGATCAAAAATCTTAGAAAAAATTCTCCAATAAACAAAAAAATTTGATTTTAGGTTGAGAAAAGATTTGTTATCTAATTTAAACTAAGAAATAAAAGGTCTCGGGATTAATCGATCCAACCAGTTGTGTTTTATGAAATTCCAAAGGAGATAATTTAATAACTCAAATTCTTTGACTACGTCGCGAGTCTTTGATTCGAAAGATTTAGCGATAAAACCTAGTGTTCTTTGAAACTTCAACTTCTAAAATAAATCGGGTTGTTAGAATTAAGGACGAGTACCATCGATTCACGCAGCGCACATACTGAATATAGATTCACGCATAAACGTTACTAAACGTAATCAAACATCCAGGTTTTCGAAGGTTTCTAGAATGAAGAAGAAGAAGAAAGAAAACAAAAAAATTTAATTTTAAAACCAAAATTGTATCTCCTTCGTTCATCCAAGATCTTCATAATTAATCTCAATATGGGATCTAGCTACTCATTATAATTATAGATGTGCAAAGTTGTATTGAAAATATATTGAAGGACTGAGTAATCTGATTACAAGAATTAAAAACTAAATGAAAATTATGAATAAACTACTCTAATCTACTCCTAAAACCCTAAAAAAACGTCAACCCTAATATCTTCCAATAATAACAACAATCCCAGCTTATATAGGCAGTAGAACTAATAGAAAACCCTGCTGCACCGTTTGAATGGCCTTTGAACAGACTTCGAACACCAAATTAACCGTTTGAACGGACTTTTAACGCTCTTCGAACGGTTGTTATGTTATTTGAATCTATCGAACGGTCTTCGGACCTAATTTTGGTGTGACATCGTTTGACGCACAGTTCGAACGCACTACGAACGCCTGTTAACCGTTCGAACGCCACTATTTACCGTTCGAACTCTACTATTCACCGTTTGAACTCACTTCAGACTCACTTCGAACACACTTAAGACGCATTTTTCAATTTAGCTCGAATTTCTTCTTTTTAAGCCCGGATTCCTGAAAACATACATAAAACTAAGTTAGTAACGAATTAAGACTAAAACAATATAATTAAACCTATTCTAAGGCTAACAAATAACTAATTAAAGGCATATAAATTATACTTTTAGAGTACAATCAATACCTTGAACTAGTGTTTTGACTGTAGATAATCCACAACTTTCTTGAATATATTGAATCATAGATCTCAGCCAGATGCACTCTCGGCTTGTTTTATGAATTGCAATTATCTCGGAATGATTTGAAGAGATTGCAGTTAATGTCTGTTTCGTAGATCTCTATGTTACCATAAGTAAATACATACTCAGTTTGAAATCGAGTTTTATGTGGATCAGAAATAACCTGCATTTTGCATAGTCAACTAACTCTGGTAGTTACTCGTTTGCATAAAATAAGCCCATGTCTATTGGTTGTCAAAGATAACACAATATGTGTTTTACTCATTTTCAATGTCTTTGAATTGGTGCATAACTATATATTGTCATTAGGTTGACAGAAAATGCAATATCATGTCTTCTAAAATTTTTGCAAGGTACATAAGAACCCCAATAACACTATAATATGGTACTTCATAATTAAAAATTTATTCACCATCTTCTTGAGGAAGAATATGACATTTCTGTATATCAAGTGATTAGACAACCATTGGATAATTTCATGGATAAGCTTTATCAATATAAATTTTTTTCTATATATGTCAATTGATAAATAAAAATTCTTTCTAATAAATGCTCAATCTGCAAGACATGACAATAATTTGTTCTCCCAAGATATTTAATTTCTAAGTTATTCGTTACTTAACTAGTAGCTTTTGTAATCTCTTCAAGAGTACCAATAATTTTCAAAAGCATCAACATATATTACAATAATAATAAATTCAAATTCTAACAAAAATGCATGAGCAAATTATATTGTTCACATATTCTTCTTTCAATAGATAATTATTGGGATAATTATATTATCTGCGTCCAAATTAGTTTAACTTATACAAATATCTTTGAAGAATATAACCTTTGAGGTTTTAAAATATCGGCTTCGAATATTTTTAAATTCTTCAAGAATTTTCATATATATATTATTATCTAATTGACCATATGAATAGTCTGTTATAAATTCATTAGATGCATATCTAGTCCTTCTAAGACTGATAAACTAATCAATAATATAAATGTAATTGCATCCTTCTAGGATAGAATTTCTCATCGTAGTCAATATTAGGTCTCTGCAAGAAACCTTCTGGTATGAGTCATGGTTTATATCGCATTATTCTATTTTCTAATTGTGCAATTATTCATTTGTATCAAACCGGTTTTACATCTTCAAGTGAGTGGACTACTGATACAAATACTTTATATCTTCTGATGTTTCGACTATATGTCTGACATCTTCTAGTATTCGAATACTTTACATTATGCTAATGAGGTTAATTGTAACTTAGTAATTTCTTTTCATTTTGATCGATCATATCAATATCGACATTTGTTGATTGTCTGTGATTCAATCTGTTCATTACTTTTAGTAATTGCAAGAGGCGAAAAATATGTTGTCAGACAACAATATCATTTATGTTCCATCATTCTCTTGCATTCATAATATTATTTATTGAGATCTCATTATTTTCAGGTACTATTTTATCTGCATGGAACATCTCTTCAAGAGATTCCTCTTCTATGAATTCTATTATAGAAGTTTTTTTCAGAAAGTTTGGATGATGAGATTCCTTTTTTGGAGATTGATTTTCTTTTTCAGGAAATATAGAAATTGTTATAATTTCCTATCTCTTTAGGAGATTGCTCTTCAAGAGTTTATTCTTTAGAAACATCAATTTTCTTATTTTGTTGTACTTTCTCTTTCTAAGAGTTTGACATTTGCACCGACAGTTCTCCCACACTTTAAGCGCTTTGAAATCATGTACTGTTATATTAATAGATGATTCTACAGAGACATCAACATTTTATTGTACAGGGACATTAATATGTGCCAGAGCATTAGCAGCTAATATTGATATGATTTGATTATCATATTTGTGTTGGTGAATGCTTTAGGTAATTTTGTAATTGTTTACAAGTATCGTCTATAAGTAAAGAATTTTGTGGATCCGAGGAATAAAATGAGACAGTTTCACAATATTCAAGGATTATCTTATCTCCCCCTAATGGTGAAAAAACTAACTCATCAAAATGACTATCCGTATATATTAACCTCATTGAGCATGCAAATAATTGTTTGGCAAAAAGAATCTTCTAATTCTTTAGCGGATGTCCGTAAAAAATTTTAATTATTGAACATATCATTGTTAATCTGGGATGGCCAAGACGATCATGCAAAAATATATAATTCTTTTAGGGTTAAATCACTTCTGGTGCATCACTGCAGGTAATCCATAAATGCTTCTGTTGTATCACTTCAAGTGATTTCACAATACAAAATTCAAGTGATTTCACAATTCCAAAATCTTTTGGGTCAAAAAACTTATGATTTATCACTTTAGGTGATCCCATAATTTTACAATATAATATAACTCAGAGAAAAAACAACAAGTTTCTCCATTATATATTTCTAACATGAAAATAGAAGTAATATAAAAAAATTTATCAAGCTGAACAAATATCTTGTTCTTCTAATAGAATAGAAGACATCATCAATATAAAGTATAATATGTAATACTATAATTATACTTTACAAGGAATAAAGAAATTTTCGCAAAATGCCGCAATCCGTCGCAACTGTCAATTGAAAGGCTCAATATATGAGGTGGTTTTTTTTTTTTTTTTTGGTCTAGTTTTTGAACAGAAGCCACAAGTGGGGTGGTGTACTTCCCTAGGTGCATGTATGGTGAATTAAATGCACATGTCATTTCATTTCTTACTTATGGCAATATCATGTTAGCTCTTCCGAGCATTCAATCAATTTTATAATGCTCTTAATCACATTATATTCGCTCTTCTAGAGCATAATTCTTTTAGAATAAAAGAGATATAACACAGATAAAATAATTCAAACACAAGATATAATGAAATTAATTCTTCCAGAAGTGTAAAATATTTCTCAGATTATTACATTGCAATCATATCTGCGGCAATATTATGACCATCAAATAAAATTACATTCACTTCAGGGAATGATATAATTAGTTAAACGTATCGGCTAATAATAACACTTGATTTAGTGAGTTGCACTACACTGAATCTATACCATCTAATCATAGATTGATATATTATACAATTGCATTCTTTTTTAAAATATATAAAACCAATTAAGTTACCGTGTATCAACAGTGCAGGTCAAATCGAGTGATAATTTTTATCAAAAACTCATTATTTTATTTGACAACAAAAATTATTATTTAGAATATTTTTTTGAATCAACAATCATAATATTGCTACTGCAGGAGCACATTTGAGATGTCAAATATATGTTTCAACATATCTTTGTTAGGAAAATTTCTTCCACATAATTTTTATTGTGGGTTGATTTACATAGTAGATATTATATGCATCGCCACTTATAAAATATTACAACTCAAGGTGCAATATATCATAACCTTGTAACTTCAGGTGGATAAGTTTTTGAAAAGACTACGGCCTTCTGGCACTCGTATATTTTCTTATTGACAAATTTAATGACAATAAATCAAAATAGGCAGCCATAATAAGCTTTCTCAACAGAAATTAAAGTTATAGAAAATTTCAAATAACATAAATTAAAGTAGGTGATAAACAATGAAATTTAAAGCAAAAACAGGCGGTACAACTGTCCATAAAAAATTTAAATTAAAGCAAAAAAAATAGAACAATTAAAATGAACAGGCTATAGACCTTCATAAGCATTTTTCAGGAATATTTTATTTCTTTTCTTTAAAGTCCAAAACTTTTGAATAGATATCAACAGAAAATAAACCATACGGTAAACTTTTCACCTCAAAAGTAGCAGGTAGCATGTAAAGAGAAATTCAGGAAATAAAAATGGAACAATAATATTCATACAATTAGTATATACTATTCACTAAATATTCACCCGTGTGCAATAATATATTATATATCTTTCTCACAAAATATGTATTAAAACTTCAGATTGGTATACATTTTTCAAGAAAAGAAAAACCTTATGCGTGGAAACAAGACTTCTGAATGCTAAAGAGAAATGAAAAATAAATTACCTTATTGAATAACACATATGTAACCTTTACCTTGGTTGGTTGGAACCTTGTGTTGATAAACTGTTATAAAACTTAAAAGAATATAAAACAGATAAAATAACTCAACACAAAATATGGTGAGTAATTCTTCAGGAACTGTCAAATATTTCTCATATTAGTTCTTCTGAAATAATTAGGGGTTGATCTTTTGGACCATTCAAGATTTTATTGGTAGTACAGAACCAAATAGAATACAACATGATCTTTGAGGATTTATGTAAACACTCCATTTTTGCCCGCTCGGCAATCTCCGACCCGACCAGGACCGGTTTCCAACATCACAACATATGCAAGCTTAAGATGAGCTTTTCAATCTTCAATCCAACCAACTGGTCGCTTCTCAGGTTCACAAGAATCCGCTGGAGCCTTAAGCACCATTATTCCAGGCAGTTTTCCAGATCGGGCGGTCCCGGGGACTAACGCCATCCAAGTAGCTTCCCGGGATCGGGCGATCTTGGGGACTAACACCTCATCAAAAATTCCAGACGGTTCACTTCTGGCGCCTGCTAGCCCGCCAATGTAGAATGTCTGTCATTCGGTAGTTCTCCGGGACCAGGCGTTCTCGGAGACCAACACCACCTTTCTAGGTAGCTTCTTGGGACCAAGCGTTCTCAAGACCCAACACCACCCCTACGGGTAGCTCTCTAAGAACGGGCATTCTTGGGGACCAACACCGCACATGTAGTTTTCCGAGACTGGGCGGTCTCGAAAATCAATACCTAGGTCAACACCGGCGCCTGCTAGCCCGACTCGGTGAAAAATGACCAAACCTGCCCCTTGGGTCTCTAGGCACGTTTTGGAAAAGTTCAAAATCCCTCAAAATGATAAGTCCATCCTTCCACAATGTTGTTAAACCATCAGGCATCCCCCGCACGCCATTTGGTCCAAATTTGGTCCTATTTCGACTCACTCTGGTCAAAATGACCATTTTGCCCCTGAACGCCTCAGCACGGCACAAACCCCGCTGAACGGTAAAAGACTCTCTCAAAACCATCCCTGAACAGCCCTACACACTTAACGCAACATACCAAACCCTTCCTGACCATTTCCAGCCAACTCCGGTCAAAATGACCGTTTTGCCCCTAGAAACCCAAAAATGCCTCGAAACAGAACCGGCCTTGGGATTTCGAGCGGAGCGTTTCACCACACGCCCTTATTTAACCCAAGGAACACCCTACGACACTAAGCTCACACGACGTGATAAAAGTTCTCTAGAGCGTCTTGTAGACGCTCCGCCTAAATTGTCTTTTCTCCCGATTCCTTGGTTATTACGCACCGTCAACTAACTTGAGAAATGCGTAAATCAGGGAATTCTAGAAAGCTCGTCCATAGATCTTTCCATCGATACGGTTCGATCGAATAGATCGCTTCCCGAAGCCCTCCATCGTACGGTGTGAAAACTGTAACTTTCAGCAACCCCTGGAGCGTCTCGCAGACGCTCCACCAAGATTGACTTTTTTCCCAATTTTCTAATCAAAACGCACCGTCAAACGACTTAAGAAATGCGTAAATTTGAGAATTCCAAAAAATGTTTCTAGAGTACTTTCCATCGGTACGGTCCGATCGAATAGATCACTTCTCGAAGGCCTCGATCACATGAAACGAAGATCGTCACTTTCAAATACCCCCGGAGCGTATCACAGACGCTCCACAAAAGTGACCTTTTTGGCACACTTCCCAAGACGATATCACTCACTTCCAAACATAATTCAAACTTTTCAAAAACGTGAAAGTTCATCGGAAGCACTAGAAGAACATCTCGAGTGCGACCGATTCTCCCGGAACCTTCCCAATTGGCCCAATTATCGAGGCAAAGTTTGGACGAACTTTCCCGGTGATGGAGCGTATGCTACATTCACTCAAATTTTGATCAGATCGACCGATTTTCGATCAACGGTCGAGATTTAACCAGTACACAGGGTGCCACATGTTATTCTGGCAATGGAACAGTACCTGCACATGTCCTACATGCGCACGGCCAAAATTTGGCCCTGCGCATGTAGCACATGCCCAAGGCCTGTTCCAAACTGCCTATAAATAGAGGCCTCCCCCCTTGCATATTTCAGGTCCGAAATTGATACGAAACTCTGTTGAAATCACTCCAGAACCTCGAATCTCCATATATATTCTCCCCCGCCAACACTTAGGCTAGATTCTACCCCTCCTAAGCCTATACACTCCACATACAAGGCCTCATACACACTTATACACTCCACACTAGCCTCTCAAGCCTTCTTGAAGTCACTCAAGCTCCAATCAAGACATTCATTGAAGACTACAAATATGTTGAAGGCAAAATGTGGTATCCCTTTTACATTTATGCTCTCTCCCACTATTCTCTTCTCCCTCCTAGCCTACTTAGGCTATTCTCTATTTTAACCCCTATCTTCAACCCCCCTTTCTTGCATGCTTGAGCCAAGAGGGCTCTTAAATCATGCCTAGAGGAAAGCAAGTGAGAGCCACCGTGCAGGGGGACCTCTCACTAGCCTACTTTAAGATGGTATGGCCTAGGAGCCCCTTGTTTATGTGGTGTAGCCTAAAAGTCTTGTATGTAAATCATGACCCCTTGCATATTGCTATTTTGATCATGTCTTGTGTGCTTGACTTCATTTTATGTTTATTGTCATGCTCCACAATGCTTATATTGCTCTTAATTTTAGGCCATTTCCAAGCTCTATATTTCTTTCAAAAATTGTTTCAAGAGTTGGCCTCTTGAAGTCTAGGATGAGACCTTAGGAGTCATGCCTTAGAAAATTCCTCACAACCCCCTAATTCATACTTTTGCATCATTGTATTTCAACTTGCATGAAAGTTGCTTTCAAACTCTCTAATATTCAAGGTCTCCATTCTCTCAAATTTAGTGGTTGAAATGGCCCCATGGAACTATCTCTTGAGTGGTCTCCCTTTATATTGGCCATAGGAGCCCTAAATTGTTAGAATGGTTCCTTTTTCTCTTTATGATCGCCTAAGAATGATGTTCAAGATTTTTGATTTCTATGGTTCCTATTCTCTCAAGTTTA
Source organism: Euryodendron excelsum (assembly GCA_033060915.1). Taxonomy (NCBI): domain Eukaryota; kingdom Viridiplantae; phylum Streptophyta; class Magnoliopsida; order Ericales; family Pentaphylacaceae; genus Euryodendron; species Euryodendron excelsum. The sequence continues at coordinate 13,367,611 of CM065377.1, forward strand.
GTGGTTGGAATGGCTCCATGGAACCCTCTCTTGAATGGTCTCCCTTTTGTTGGCCATATGAACTCTCTCTTGATAGAATGGTTCTCTTGAAAAATGGTTTTCAAAATCCTTCTCCAAAAATAATTTAAAAAATGCACTCTCTCCATCTTTGCATAAAAAATGATCTTCCAAAAATTACCATCATTATGTTGAATTTTGACCCCTTATACTCTCGTCAAGATATTGGTTATAATGGCCATAAGGAAGCTTTCCTTGGAATGGTCTCCAACCACCAACCATATAAACCATACTCTTGGATAGAGTCAAAATTTTCATGGAAATGATCTTCATAAAGATTGCCAACCAAAGTCCATTGCATATCATATTTTGCTTTCAAAACTTTTTTCAAGAATGCATCAAAACAACTTTCAAGACCATTCTCCAATCTAACCCTAGGTTAACTTGACCCTAGTTACCACACCCTAGGTTAACTTGACCCTAGTTACCTAACCCTAGGTTAACTTGACCCTAGTTACCGAACCCTAGGCTAATTTGACCCTAGTTACCAAACCCTAGGCTAACTTGACCCTAGTTACCTAACTCTAGGTTAACTTAACTCTAGTTACCCAACCCTAGGTTAACTTGACCCTAGTTATCTAACCCTAGATTAACTTGACCCTAGCTACCCAACCCTAGGTTAACTTGACCCTAGTTCACTCACCTTAGGTTAACTTAACCCTAGTTAGTTGACCCTTAGTCTTCTTAACCCTAGGTTAACCTAACCCGAGTTAGTTAACCTTAGGTTCCCCCTAACCCTAGGCTAACCCAACCTAGGTTAATACACTTCAAGGTTCCAACTCTTGAACCCTTTTTTCAAATGATCATTCAAACTTTCAAATTATCCTCATAACCTATTCCTCCAAAGCCTCCTACCCCATGATTTCAAAAAGATAGCTCCATAAACTCCTCAAATGTTCTTACATTTCACCTTCAAGACATTTCTAAAAATGCTTTCAAAGGGTCACAAACCTAAAGTGTCCCTACCCCTCTCATGGTTAGGGATTTCGAGGACAAGTGATAAATCAGGAACAACCTCTAAGGTTGTCCATATTAAGATTCCAAACCCTTAGCCATTTTCAAAAACCACTTTTAAAAATAATTCATCAAAACATTCTAAAATCATGCCTTCAAGGTTTTCAAAGCAAGATTTCAAAAACACTTTCAAGTTCTTTTGAGTCTTGCCAAAGCTTTTTCCAAAACTCCTTTAAGTTGATTCAAAACATTTTCAAAACACTCCACCATCCAATTTCAAGTAAAAAACTTCCAAGACCACAAAGAGTCTTCAACTTCCAAAGACCTCAAAGTGTCTTAAGCTTTTCCAAAGACCCCAAAGTGTCTTCAAACCTTCCAAAGGCCCTAATGCGCCTATTTTCCATCGGGCTCTTGCCCGAACTACGAATGACCTGATTCTCGCCAAATGAGATATGTAGGCAACCTAAAATAGTGCAGTCATAACTTTTATTTCAACCCCAATCCCTTTTTCAAAAATTTCAATCAATTCAAAGTTTCTATTCCAAACTCTTTCAAAACCTCCATTATTTTCAAATTTTTTCCAAAAACTTGCATCATCCATCCGAAAAGTGATGACTAGACTCCGTTTTTCTAAAAGTGAATATTAAGTGGACGATGGTAACCGGTTATTCTAGTGAGTGAACAAAAGGGTGATTAGACATGTAGGTACCGAAAGGGCGGGGTAGGATGATGATCTTAGGATATCTTCCCTACACGTAACCAACCCTTGGACCATCATAGATTTTTGTTTTTGAAAGACCAAAATGGAGTTATTTTAAAAAATGGCTTAAACATTTCAAAAGGTTGCCAAACAACCTATTTTCCTAAAAACCCTCTCTTAAGGGAGTTTTCAAAAACCTTTTTCAAAAACTCTAAGTTTAATTTTCGAATTAACACTTAGTTTTAGGTGCCCCAACTCACCTTTATCAAATTAGGTGGTGACTTCTATTTTTTTAAAAAGCCCTTAATCAAATCAATTTTCAAATCTAGTCGCACTTATCCTTTTAGGGGGACGAATTCTAATGACAAAGTTCCGTGCTTTAGGATCTCCGAGCCGAAAGGATCTTGGACCCCCAAAAACCAGGACGCGACAATTTACTAATATTTTTCTTCCTTCTATTTTTTCTTTGTTTCTTTTTTTATTTTTTTGGGTGTGTAGTTTTTCAGAAACTGTCAAATATTTATCATATTCGTTCTTATAGAACAATTAGAAATTGATCTTCTAGACCACCCAAGATTTTATTGATAGTACAGAATCAAATAGAATACAACATGATATTTGAGAATTTACCTATACTTTTCTTCTTTTTATTTTCTCTCTACTTTTTCCTTTTTATTCTTTCTCTATTTTTGGTGATACCTTGAACTAACCCCTGATCTCTTATATTTATACTAGTTAAAGTCAGTTGCGAGGCAGCAACAATTGCATTTGAAGTTGGTTGTGATGATAAAAAATCATCCACTCCGTCATCTACTCCATTACATAATATAAGGCACTTTATAGGAAAGGAGGAAATTTTTTTTCTCATCTTTAGATAAAATGTTGGGATTAACCTTATTTAGTTTTATTTGCGTTTGTTTGTTTTGCAGAACTGGGATAAAGGTGTGAACTGACCAGATGATCCTTCACTAAATAACAAAATTCTAACAAGACACTCAATTACTCTTATTAAAGTATGTTAAATATAATACACAATGAAAAATGAATATCTTGATATAACTAATATAATGTCGTTTAACATGTTAATATATTATATAGTATTTATACACTATATAATATACTATAATATCATTTTCTAAATTGCACATTACAATAAAATTTAATATATAGTAGTATATTCCACAAATTTATAGATATATTACTACTACAATGTTATATTACCATATTTTTATATATTATAATGTAGTATAATATATACTCGTATACAACAAATTTATACATATAATACCATTATAATATAAAATTACATTATAAAATAATGTTCTATCTTAAAATATTATAATGCAACATAATGTATAGAGGCATATTACACAAATTTAAACGTGTATAATACTAATATAATATTACCACATTTTAATATATTATAATGTAGTATATATAATAATGCTTAAAGGATGCCGAGAAGGGGTACTTAAGTCATTTCGAACTCTTATTCTATTTTCTTATTAGTCCCAAAACTACGCAATTCACCCTTCCTAGAACTGAATAAGAACTAGTATTGGATACTAATAGTCCTTATTGAATTGCTAGTCTCAAGCTTATTTTGCAATTAAACGTGGAACAAACCAAGACTTCTTATCCAAACCAGTCTTATCCGACGAACCAAAGGCGCCCTATATACTAGGTTGCTAAGACATTAATCTCGAACACAACTAATCAACTCGGTTCATAAAATTTTATAACCAGGACAAACCCAAGCAACAAAAAGCCGGATCAAACCAACCCAATGAGCCCAGTTTGGGTTCGGTCTTGGGTTAGTCACGTCATTTATGCACTTTGTTCTGTGTATTTTACGCGGCCATTAGTTAAGAGTTTGGTGATTGGCTTGGGTTTGGGCCTCCAAAAAGAACTTTGATAGTCCAATTGCAATATGCCCGTTGTCCCCGTAACTAGGTTGGGTCTAAAAATAAACACTCCAACGTTCAGTTTGAAACTTAGGCTCCGTTTGGTATTGTTGTCAATTTTTTTTTTTTTTTTTTGTGTATTTTTACTATTTGTTTTTATTGTGTGTTTCTTTGTGGTTTAGTGACTGGCATTTGTAAGTTAACGTTGTGCCTATTTTGATGTTTTTCATTTTTTTTTTTCAAAATTTTGTAAACATCTAAAATCGAAAAACATTAAACAATCATTGTTTTTAAATTTTGAAAAAAAAAACAAAAAGCGTTACCAAACAAGGGCTTAGATTTAATAAATAAAAAAAAGAAAAAATAAAATAAAAGGAGTACTGAAAAGAAACTAATGTGTGATTCAAATTCCATTTTGGTTACATTAAAAAATAGAAAGAAATGAATAGACATTTATCAATAACAGTATAAAAGTAAATGAGCGGATATGGTTTTTTTACTCATTTCTCTTTTAATTTCTCTTACCCATACCAATTTCTCACAACCAAATAAAAAAAGTAATTTCATTTCTTATCCCTTTTTCTTTTCTCTTCGTAAATTCGGGATCCAAACATAGCACAATACTCCAATTATAATAGAAATTGAAATTACTCATGTTGTTTTGTTATAAAAAAAGTAGTGGGTAAAAAAAAATAAATGAGAAATAAACGAGAAAGTTATGTTATCTCATTTTTCATCATTATGAGTGAGCAAATGCAAGATATATTGTTCATGTTAACATTCACGTTCATATTTTTTTCTCCTTGTACAATCACATTATGTATTTGGCCCAATCACATTGTTACTGATACATGCCTATTAATTTTCTCATTTTCTCAATCTAATCAAATGAGAGCATGGTATCTAGAGTCTCTCATTTCCTTCTTTTCTTTTTCCTTTTACTTTTCCTTTCTTTTTTTAAATCCGAGATCTAACAGCATTAGAAAATTGTCTTTCAGTCCTGGAATTCAACTAACGCAACAAAGCATTGGTAGGGAAAGCATTCGGCTGATGGCATGTATTTGGACTTGTACTTGACACTCAAGTGGTTGGGAGAGGTCTTGTGTGCCACACATGTTCTTGTTTGTGTTGTGTGCAGCTAATCTAGACATATACCGGAAGAAATTGCATTCCTTTCAATTGTTTCATTGCCTTGACAATGACAGTGATATGCTTCTGAGTTATTACATATTTTTTCTGCATTTCTTGGAAAAACTTTTTATGCCATTACTGTAATGTTTATTTTATGTTTGAATCTTGAATTTGTATTGAAAAAGAGAAAAAAAGGGGAAAAAGATAGGTAAAGGAAATGGATGAAAGATCAAAGAAGACTAAATCATTATTATTATTTGGTTGTGTCAGAAAAAGGAAACGAAAATGAAGATATACAAGTAATTTTATTTTTTTTATTTCCTTTTTTTTTTTTTTTTACTATTATACATTACTATTGAAATACTGCATTGAAATTTCCAAATGGGCCCGAGAGAGCAAGGGCAAAAAGCAGAAGCCAGTGGGTTGGTAGTTGGAGAATCATTTCAAAGCCAACCTTTGCCAGTGTCAAATAAAGCCTACAATATTCCACCTCTAAAATATGTTAAGCAAACTAAAAAATTTGGCAGAAAAGAGCAGCGAAAACATAAACCTAAAATTAGCAAAAACAATAAAAGGTAAAAGTTCTCTGATTGGTAAAATAGTTTTCTATTCTCAAAGTCTTAAGAAATAGAAAAAAAAATCGAATTCGTTTGGTTTGTTTCTTTCAAAAATTATTTTTAGAAAACTAAGTTAAGAAAACCAATTTTCAAGAAAAAACTAGAATATATGTTGTTTTCTATTATTTATTCATTTATTTTTGCTTTCTAGTTATGAATAGTAAAATGATGGAAACATCAAGTTCTCAAAAAAAAAAAAAAAGGTTTTTGAGAATAGTCTTATGAATACTATGCCAAACAGGGATATTGTTTGTTTTGGAAATTCCCCCAACTGCTTGCAGATTAAATACATGAATCTCTCTCTCTCTCTCTCTCTCTGTGTTTGCACAGACATGTGCGTGCTAGTACAGACACATCATCCTTGTTGAAAGCTTCTACTTTTTTAGTCTGCATCATAATATTCAAATCTCTTACCACTTTCAAACATATCCCTCATGTTTATCACGATCATCAATGGTTGACAAACTGTTAAAAATCATTCTACGAAATACCGAAAAAGGATTGATTGTTGAGGAGTAAAATAAGATATATTTGGTCTAATTAAGAGGTCCAATCACCCACTAAAACTTCAAGATTTTATACCACTATGGACTTCTTCAACTGGGGATAATTGTTCTGAAGGATAATAAAGTTTTGAAATTAAGGTCCTCTTCATCTTTGTCAATTATTGATATATATACTCTCCCCCCAACAAAATGAGAGTTACGTTTAGTTTGGTCTCGGGTCAGCTTATAAACTGGCTAGCTTATTTGAGTAGCTTATAGTTTTTTGATTATTTATTTTGGTTCCAGATCAATTTATTTTGGTTTTTATTTTACTACCAAATGGAGGCATTCAAAATGGTTCATATACTCTTTAAGTTTTTTCTTTTTAAAACTGTTTTTTGGATATGAAAAATGTAGAGTAACCACCTAACATAGTAGAAAACAATGTAAAAAAAAAAATGCATATGGAAGGAGATAGGGCATCCCAGTTCACAGCAAGGACTGACATGGTCATATATACATGAGATCCTAAGGGTCTTTTGGAACTTGTGGAAGAGAAAGAGAAGAAAGAAAATATAAAAAACCGAGTTTCTTTTTCTCTATTTGGTTTTGCAAAAAAAACAAAAAGAAAAGGAAGAAAAATTTGAGATACAAAAGAAAGAGGAAGAAAATAATAGGATAATTATTGAAAAAAAAAGAAAAAAATAAATGAAAGAAAAATGGGAACAAAAACAACTTTCTTTTGTTTTTCTTCTCTCTTTTTTTCACCTCCATCTTAATCACAAACCAAACAATTTTCTTTTCTCAAGTTCCCGTAAATAGGATATATCTGCCAATGTCACCATGCACCACAGTCTACATAGAAATGAAAAAAGACCAAGTTCCTCACTAGTAGAGTCTTGAGTGAGTGAGTGAGTTGTACCATCAAAATCTTTTCCTCTCTCTTTTTTTCCCTCCTCTTTCCCAAAGGAATTTCTCTGGGATTATACTGATATCACCAATTTCTATGCAATGCCATGAAGTTGTGTTTCCTCAATAAGTGGTACTGTGGTACTACTAAGAGACTTTATTAGGAGGTGATTTTGACACGGCGTTTGGCAAACATAGCAAGCTCAAGGTTGTGGTTAGACAAATATTGGAAAATCATTGCAGCGCAATATGGCATCTTCTTCGGAGAGAATTTTATTAGAAAAGGGCAACAGTACTATGTTGCATTATATTGTCCTTGCTAGCCTAGGGTACTTGGGATACTACTATTGACCATTTTTAAAAGAATCTAGTACTCATACAAATCTATCAGAAAATCACTTTTTGAGTATCTATTGGTAGATTTGTCTCTCATAATTCTATGTATTGTCCACGTCAAGGAAGATCTTACTTGATACACTTAGCTAGGTCATAGTTGGTACAAGGGTTAGAAATTGCACTTACAGTGAGAGGCGTGCTAGCATTAATCGCAATTGTGATTCAGCTGCCGGTTGATGCTAGCTAGCTATCTCAATTGAGATCAAATCCAAACTGGTAGCTAGTATAATGGCCCCAACTAAAGTAACTAACATCAATTGGCACTGGTACAAAGTCAACTAGTGCTAGCATTTCTTTTAGAGCAATTATTTGAATCACTATCTCTCTATGTCTTGCAACAACCTCATAACTGTAATTTTACCACCATTCCATTGCAATTGCCACCATCCTCACCAGTTATGCATCATTGTGACGGCAGGGTTAACTCAGTAGTAGTGATACTATACTTTTTCTAAGGTTTTGGCTCTCCAATATATCCAAAAAAAAAAAACATTTATGCACCATTTTCTTTATGCAGCATATGCCACTATGGGGTTCTTTGCATTACTGCCCTTCCAGTAGTTCAATTCTTGTAAACAAATTTCAGTAAAGCCCATCTTGTTTTCATATGGACAATTTCAGCAAAACCTAATCGATAACCATAAGCCCCACTAGCTTTATTCTTCAGTTCTCTTTCTCCAGTTGATGTCAGAAATGTTCCTATCATCACCAAAGAAACTTTTCTGGATCTTCAACATTGTATGACATTAGATTTGCTCACAGTGATCAACTTTAGTTTATGATGTTTAACTGGTTTTATGTAGCATTTACTTCAATTCTCTACTAGGGTTTGTAATGTTTTCGATCTACTACTATTTCTAAGAATAAAAATTAATGCATGACTTTAGTTGTATCTTTGAAATAAAATTTCGTTCTTGCTTCAAATGAAAAAACCGAGAAAGTTTCAAAGCACACAACTATAAGAGCAAGATTAATCTCTAGAATTGCATGAAGGGGATTGCCGACGAAACCAGTCCATTGCCAGGTCAGATACTAGAGTCTTTTTTCCTTGCACATGAACATGGATTAATGTACGAGCTTCTCATGACCTAAGAAAGAGCCTAAGATAAGAATGTTTTGACCTACTTAAAAAGCAAAGAATGTTCTAGCATGGCTATTATAATTGATTAAGATACAAAAGAGACTATATACATTTGTGGCTCCATTTACTCAGCAAACCAAAAAAAGTGGAAAAAATAGTGGATAAACAACGTTGAAGCGTACAAATTTGAAGAGGAATAATGAATATATATGGTCAATACATGTGTGGATTGTATTAGACTACTATATAAGACATTACTATAAATTTGTCTTTACATAGCATTTTGCATTATGGAAATCATGATGATTACACAAGTAAAAGTCTTAAACCACCTAAAAAAGCTAAATTGTTGCAATTGTGGGAATGCTTGAAAAGGGTGGCCAAGTGGGTGGAAATGACCCTAAAAATAGGGAATGGTATGGAATGGTTTGGGGTGCTCAACCACCAACTTTGGACCTTTTTGACATTGTAATCGCAAGAATATTAGGTTGGATAAGACTCATTCGTCGAAAATTTTAAGATTTCTAATTCAGATTGAACTATAGTTCACTCATAAGTTGTGGCACATAACGAATCTAAGAAAGTCTGTCTTTCGACGAATCTCTGATTTTTGAGGAAATTCGTTCATTGATTGATGATATAATGTAAAATCAAATAGGCAGATGAGTTATTTGGAATCCATAATACAAAAACGTAGTTATGAAATATTTTGATTCCTGGTCTTATTATTTAGGGAAAGTGATTTTATAAGTAACTAGTATTGTCATGCATGGCAAAATTCATGCCAAAGATAAGCCAACAAATAGCAGCTTTTTTAAAAGGGAAAAAGGGAGGTAGTAAATAACCATTGTAATGACTACCAAAATGGAAGCATTCAAAATGGTTCATATACTTTTGTTTATCGAGCACCTATCCCCCCCCCCCCCCCCCCTCCTTTTTTTTTTTCTTTTTCTCTTTAAGTGTTTTTGGATATGAAAAAAGTAATGTATAATTGCTCAAGTGGATTTCAATGTTTTGCAAACCTAAGTTACCCCCTAACACAGTAGAAAACTATGATAATACATGCATATGGAAGGAAGATAGGGCATCGGAGTCCACAGAAAGGACTGACATGGTCATTCGTGAGCAATCATAAGGTTCTATTTGGAACTTGTGAAAGGAAAACAGAAAGGGAAAGGAAGTAAGAGAGAAAATGTAAGAACATAGATTTCTTTTCCTCTATGTGGTTTGGCAATAAAAATATAAAAAAAAAGTGAAAAGAAAATTACTTTATGTTATTTGAAATACAAAAGAAAGAAAATGGAGAATACTAGAACGATTATCGAAAATAAAGAGAAAATAAAATGAAAGAAAAGTGGGAACAAATTCAAATTTCTTGTTTTCTCCTCTACGTCTTTCTCTTCTCTCTTAAATTAGGAAAGAAAAGTAAATTATTATTATTATTTTTTTCGTCTTTTCCAGACAAACCGAAATAGGACACGTCTGTCACACATCACCATACACCACAGCCTAACATATGAATGGAAGAGAGACCAAATTCCTCATTAGTGATTAAGTGAGTAGTTCCATCACAATCTTTTCTTCTCTCTTTTCTCCTCCCATTTCCCAAAGGAATTTCTCTTGGATTATAATGACATCACCATTTGCTTTCCTGTTGAGAAAATGCAATGCCACGAAGTTGTGTTTCCTCAAAAGAGATGCTACCGAGAGACTTTATTAGGAGGTGATTTTGACAGTGCATTGGGTCAAAATAGCAAGCTCAAGGTTATGGTGAGACAAATATTGAAGAATCATTTCAGTGCAATAGGGCACCTTCTCTGGAGAGAATTTTATTAGAAAAAAAAAAAGAAGCAACAGCACTGTTTGCATTATATCGTCCTAGCTAGACTAGGGTACTTGGAATACTGCTTCTGACCCTTTTTTTGCAAGAATCTGTTACTGATACAAATCTATGATCGAGGAAATCACTTTTTGTGTATCTATTGGTAGATCTGTCTCTCATAATTCTCCACACTGTCCAATAATTAGGAATGGCAAAATGACATCTTGAGTATCCTATTTATATATGTATATTTATTATATATATATATATATATATATTATAATAAGATATGAGATTGTGATTTTTTTCTTTTTATTTTAATGATTTTGTGTTTTATTTTGTTCATAATGTATTTTAAAAAATCACTAACATAAAAAAAGACGAAACGAGACGGGACTGGTGTGGAGAGAAATTAACAGGGCAGGAGCTGAGGGATACGCAGAGAGAGATTACTTTGGTGGGATGGCGATGGAGTTAGGGATGGGGTAGGATCCCCTAACCCAAACTCGCCCATTGCCATCCCTACCAATAACAGGCGTGATACAATTGTGTACTAATCATCAGGTGATGTTAGTATTTTTCTTACAATAATTAAATGGATCTCTCTCCGTGGCCTTGCAAGTAACATCATTACAACTGCAATTCCACCACCGTTCCACAGCCATTGCATCCAATATACATCACATTCATCACCAACGCTTATGCGCCATCTACCACCATGTCGTGCTTTGCATTACTGCTTTTTTTTTTTTTTTTTCTTCCAGTAGTTTCAATTCTTGTAAAGCATTCCTATGGCAATTTTAGTAAAACGTAGTTAATAACCAAATCAATATCGACCTTCATTCTTCGGTTATCTTTCTCCTATTGATCTCAGAAAAGTTCTCATAGTCACGAAAGAAGCTTTTTAGGGTCTTCAACTTCATTTGTGTGACATTTAACGGGAGATTGTTGTTGTTTCGAAAAATTTATACAGAAAATTTTGTCAAAATAACGTGACAATGACATTATAATAGCTTACCTAAAAGTCAAAATCCATGGACACTGATCTGTGGTTTTAGTTTTCTCCTTCGTGCTCACATCTTCTATTGGGGTTCATACTTTAGTTTATGATTTTTAACTGGTTTTACATGTGTAGCATTTACTCATTCATCTACAAGGGTTTGTAATGCTCTCTACCGCTATTTCTAAGAATAATAATACACGATTTAAGTTGTATCTTTGAAATATAATTGTGTTCTTGCTTCAAATGAAAAACCTAAAAGCTCCAAAGCACAACTATGATAGCAAGAATCTCTAGAATAAGATGAAAATTTTAAATCTAGAGTCCTTTCCCTTACACATGAGCACGGATTAATGTATGACATTCTAATCAGCTCACGCCTTCTTGAATAAGTTTTCTTTACTCTTTTGATTTCTACCCATCCCGGGAATTCATCCTGTACTATTATAATAAAATTATTTCAGTAAATAGTAGAATCATGAATAGGAAACAATAGATTCGAGTCTCACCAGAATCTTCCCTTTTCTTTTAGGAAAGACAAGATGGAAGACTTGTCAATGGCAAGAATATGAGCAATACCATCACTTACTTGAAGTATGATACTGGTGAATTTACAATCTTTACTTCTTTATTACATTACTTAATACGTTTACAGATAATATTATTAATGTGTAAAGCTTCTGACTTAAGAAAGGGCATAAGATAAGAATGTTTTGACCTAAAAAAAAGAAGAGCAAACAATGGTCGAGCATGATGTTCCTGACTGATTAGGATACAAAAGAGACCATATAAAGTAGTATCGCGCGGCTAATCCATTGCGTCAGCAAACCAATAAAAGTGGAAGAAAAATACTAGATAAACTAAGTTGAAGCGTACAAATTTGAAGATGAATATAAATGGTCAATAGATTTATGGACTCTATTAGACCACAATATTATTACTATATTCAGATTTGTCTTTATATAGCATTTTGAATTGTGGAAATCATGATGATTAATACACAAGTAGTAGTCTTAAAGCACCTAAAAAGCTGTATTGGTGCAATTGTGGGAATGCTTGAGCCTGCAATATGTTTTGAACAAATGGGTTAAAAGTATGGCAAGTTGGTGGAAATGTCACTAGAAATAGGGGATGGTTTGTACTGCTAAACCACCAACTTGGTGAAAACATATTCAATGCAATGGTTATTTTGCTGACTTGGTATAATTAGTTAATTAAATCATGCCAAATATATAAATTTTTATCTTGTCACTAACATAAAAATTCATACATTTGGTGATAACAAACGAGTGATTAGTTTAGTAGGCCAAAAAAGAATAACCGTATATTTTGTGTTGTGTGCATAGCAGGTATACACTATACAATCAAATAGAAAAATCCTTGGGATGTTTTATAAATTTGTAATAGATCTATGGGGAAGGGGTTTGTTGTTGAGAACTCTAAAACTGGAAAATAATTTGAGAATTCTTATGGTATGATGGAATCATAGTCTAAATAGAATTATGATCGAAAGGTATCCATTAACCATAGTCTAAAAAATCTAGACCCATCAATTAGTCGATTCGTTCTAATTCATTGATTTAATCCGGTATAAATATCAAAAAAAGAAGGGAATATCGTTTCACTCAAGGTTTGGGTTTGAATCCCTATATTTACTTGTAGGGGTTAAACCTTCATCTCTAGAGTCTCGAGCATCCAAAAACAGTCGGGAGATTTAATGCAAATGACTATAGAATATTGAGGGACAATACTCTCTATGCCAGACAAGTATGTAGAATAGTTCATATAATTTTTTCAACTAACCACTGGGTGATAACTTGTCATAGTAAACAAAATAATATGATATCATTGTTACATTAAATATTTTGTGTAAAATAATACAACATCATTGAATATTTCGTAAACTTTGAACCTTTTAGACATTGTAATCGACAAAACTTTGGATAGATGGATTGAACGAGACTCCTTGGTCGAAAACTTTTATTTTTAATATGAATTAGATGAGATTGGACTATTGTTGACTCAGAAGTCATGGCTCGTAAGGAATCCAAGAAAGTCTTCTCTTTCGAATGTGTGTGTAATACGTATACACGTGTTTAGCTCAAAGTTTCTCTCTCATATGTGTGTGTATATATACACGTGTGTCAATCCCTGTAGATAAGATGATGGTCCTACTTGTATGTTAATGGGATCTACCCCTAATTCAAAAGCCTTGTCTCCACTTTGTCTCCCACATTGTTCTCGAAACCCCCCCCCCTCTTCTCTCTCTCTCTCTCTCTCTCTCTCTCTCTCTTTTAACATTGTACTCGAGAATCAAGCATTGCAAAGATCATACACATGCTTAGGTTGGCATGCACTAGAACATTACTTCCTCGTCGGCATGCCGATAAGTTACCGCCACGTGTCGCGCACCCATGACTAGGATTTGGATTACCAATTACAAACTTAAATTTGCTCCTTCCCTGTACTTACATTTGAGTGGATGCAGCAATGTCTAACTTGGAAATAGGAATTCACTTTTGAGAAAAGGGGAACCAAAAGTGAGTAGGTGGGCTTAGAACAGAGACTTTGCTCCATTTCAAGCCTACAGAACATTTTAGAAGTGGTATAGACTTTAGAGTAGCATTTTCTTCTTGGAAGTGGTATGGACTTTAGAGTAGCATTTTCTTCTTATGCTATTGGATGATCAGGGCCGCGAATATTGTTGAAGATAACAAAGGCTACATAATCATACATGGGAAGAACGTTTAGCAATTAGGTAGCATTGGCTTTTCAATAGTCATTTTTATAAAATTTATATTTTATTATATCAGTCATCTGAAAATGTGTTGATCTTAGAGGAGAGAAGAGACAAAAAAAAAAAAATATTCTATTCTCTTGTTTGATTTCTAGTGTGAAAAATTAAATTTTTTTAAACTTTTTTTCTATTTTTTAAAAATCCAACAATGAGGGAAACTAATTTTCCTTTTTATTTTTTCTTTTCTATCTTTTCATTTTCCTTCTATGAGTATGAAACACACTCTAAATTTTTTAAAAGATAAAAAAACTACATGTCACATGATAAAATCTGATAAGAATAACTACCAAGTAACTCATATATATTACCTAATTACCAAACTTTTTTTTTTTCATATTGATTAAATTTTTTATTAGAGAATATTCAAATTTTTAAATGACTACTTTTTTAAACTCGTACATAATTATTATTTATACAAATTATGTAAATTTCATTGTATCATCTCACGTGGTTTGATAAAATTTGTCGCAGAATTGGTACATTTCAGGGATCAAATGACTCATCATTTGTACTTTCAATTATCTTTTGTGATATTATCTATCCTCAGTACAATATATAGGTAACAGGGTTAGGTGTACAACTTAGTATATCATGTATCCCCAAGTAATCATTTCATGACATTATTATATAATAGAAATAATTATATTTTTTTTTTTTTATAATTTTCGTTAAAATTAAATAATTTTCGATGATTTAAAAGTAAACATATAGTCTCTTACAATTTAGATTTATCTGTAAAATAAATAAAAAATATTAAATTTAATAAAAATTTTGTCATAGAGATATTTTTATTATTTTATCTCTTTAAATTAGAATATTAAAAAGACTATTTGATATTTTTTTTATCAAAATAAAGAGTTGTCTTTCGACAAGTTCTTTTTAATTATTTTAACCAATCGTCATTTTGATATTATAATTTGAAGATATAAAATGACGATAATACCTCTATAATAAATTTTTTGTTAAATTTAACCATTTTTATGTATTTTGTAAATAAGTTCAATCCAAAAGGAAGCCAATATTGTTGAATATAACAAAGGTTACATAATCATACGATAGGAAAAAAGTTTAGCAATTAGGCAATACTTGATTGTCCGTAGTCATTCCTATGAAATTTTTGTTTTATTATATCAGCAATTCAAAAGTGTGTTTGATACTTAAGGAAAAAAGAGAAAAGTAAATGAATATTTCCTTTCCTTATTTGATTTATAGTGTGAAAAGTTAATTTTTTTTTAAAATTAAACAGGAAGGGAAACTAATTTTTCTTTTTATTTTCCTTTCATGAGTATCAAACACAACTTAAATTTTTTAAAAGATAAAGAGGTTACATATCACATGATAAAATCTGATAAAAATAACTACTAAGTAACTCATATTACCTAACTGCCAAACTTTTTTTTTATCATATTGATCAAATTTTTTATTAATATTTTTTTATTACATAGTGTCCAAATTTTTAAGTGATTATTTTTTTTGATCGTGCAAAATTATTATTTACACAAATCATATAAATTTTATTTATTACATGAATGTGACCGCTCAACCACTCGGCCAGCGGTTTGATAGAATTTGTTGGAGAATTGGAACATTTGAGGGATCAAATGACTCATCATTTGTACTTTCACATTATCTTTTGTGATATTATCTATCCTCAATACAATATATAGGCAATAGGGTTAGGTGTACAACTACGTATATCATGTATCTACAAGTACTCATTTCATGACATTATTACATTGGGGTAATTATATTTTATTTTTTTAATTTGAATTAAAATTAAATAATTTTTTGTGATATAAAAGTGAATACATAATTCTCTTGTAATTTAGACTTATCTGTAAAAAAATAAAAATTATTTACATTTAATAAAAATTTTGTCATAGAAGTATTTTTTATTATTTTATCTCTCAAAGTAGAACATTAAAAAGATAATTTGATTATTTTTTTGGTCAAAATAAAGAGTTGTTTTTTGACGGATTCTTTTTAGTTATTTTAACAAGTCGTCGTTTTGATATTATAATTTAGAGAAATAAAATGACGAAAATACCTCAATGATAGAATTTTTGTTAAATTTAACAGTTTTTATACATTTTACAAATAAGTCCAAATCACAAGAGACTATATATTTACTTTTAAACTATAAAGGGGTCATCTGATTTTAATTTAAACTAAAATAGAGTAAAATGTAAATGCCCTATTATATATGTAGACTTTCCTTGAAATGAGAAGTAAAAAGCTCAAAAGTTCTCTAAAAACTAAAAGTTAGAGTGAAAAGGAAAGGAGAAAAAAAAAAGAATCTTTAAAAACTAAACGCTAAGAGCATCTCCAATGTAAAGCTTTTAAATTTATTTTTATTTTGATTTTTTTTTTAAATTTAAATTTTATGGATTTCACTTTTTACATTATTATTTTAACCTATCCGACCTTCATTTTCACTAGTCATTCTTTAAATTATTATTTTTATATAAGAAAAAGTAAAAAATCACATATTGTGCTCATATTTTAATTTAAATTATAATTATTTACCACATATTTAATTAAAATTAAAATATTTAATATTTAGTTAACTAAATGATCTACCCATGAAATTGCAAATTAAATTACATTAATTTAGAATAGATAGATTGATTAATTCTTAAATATGGCAACAAACATTCAAAATGAAACTATGGAGTAGTAAGATAAAAAAAAAAAAAAAAGAATTTGTTGATTCCATGATTAAAATAATTTTAGTATAAATAAAAAATTATTAAAATAAAAATAATTTATTAATTTCATATATAAATAATAATTTTAAGATAAATAAAATCTAGTAAAATATAAATAATTTATTTATTCCACATATAAAAAAATCTCAAATTAAATAAATATTTAATAAAGTAAAAAAATAATGAATTAATTAAAAATTCAAATTAAATATTTATTAAAATATTAAATAATGCATTATTTAGGCTTAAAAAATAATTAATACAAAGATTTCACATAATTAATATTGTGGCCTCACATAAATAGTGAAATAAAGGGACTTTAAAAAATTTTAAGAGATATTTAAATTTAAAGGTTGCAAATAAAGGTCACTTTTATTTTTTTTAATTTTTGAAGAAACGAAAGTTAATTGAAAAAGTAAATTTAAAGCCCATCTTTAAACTTAAAAATTTAAAAATGAGTTCGGAGATACTCTAATGATGAATCTAAAACACCAAAAATTTGAAAACATTGCATGAAGAGCCTGCATAATTGTCCCTCTTACGGGCCTAAATATTTTGGCCTTTTGGGTAGGTATAGTAGACAACTCAGATGTGATGTACATGACATATTCACATGATATGCAAACAAAATGTTGAACATTGATTTAAATGAGAAATGCTCTCTCTCTCTCTCAATGCTAATGGCAAAGATTATAGAAACACGATTTAAATGAAAAATGTTCTCTCTCTCCAGTCTGGGAGCTATGCGTTTCCTATCCTTTAAAATTGATGGATTCACAAAGACTTTTCTTTTTTTCTTTTTTTAGTCTTACTACGGAGAGATTATTGAAAACGCATTGGTCAGGACGGTTCAAAATTTCTTGGTTGTGCCTTTCCAACTACTAAATAAAATGGGCCCCCTCGTCTCTCATTTTTTCCCCCTCACATTTCTCTCTCTCTCTCTCAAAATGTTAAATGGCAAAGATTATAGAAACATTGATTTAAAAGAAAAATGTTCTCTCTCTCATCGTCCCGTGGGAGCTATGCCTTTCCTATCCTTTGAAATTGATTGATTCACAAAGACTTTTTTTTTTTTTACTCTTACTACTGAAAAATGATTGATTTTTACTTTTTCTTAGCTGTGCCTTTCCAACTACTGAATAAAAGGGGCTTCTGCGTCTCTCCAACGACAAGAGAATAACTAAAGAACCAACTAGACACATTATTGTTTACTGGCTCACTGCTCTCTCTCTCTCTCTCTCTCTCTCTCTCTCTCTCAACCTCACATTGTGTGAGACACGTACACCACCATGTTAAGTTGACTTCCATTTTTTTTAATGGGTATGTATGTTGAATTAGCACCATCAACTTTGCATGAAGGAGATGGATAAACCACCTACCAACAACAACTAATGGATTACACTAATCAAAATAAGCATTTTGAATTTTGAACACCATTAGGCATAATACATTTTTCACATTTCTTTTTGACCTTTTGACTGTTGTTTACTTCTCCTTTGTTTACACTTTCTACTTACAAAATAAGCTCCCTCTAACAATATCTTGCACTGTGCTTAGCATAACTAATTCAGAACTCATCATTCCTCTTCACCAAAGTGCAGTGAAAACCTCATCTCACCGACTCCCCTAAGAGACCTAAAATCCTCTCTCTCTCTCTCTCTCTCCATTGTCGGCATATCTTAGTTGAGTAAATCCATTACTGTTATTGGCCCTCAAGACCTTTTTTTTTTTTTTTTTCACTGAAAGGGTGATATGTACTATGTATATAGTCTCTTGCACTTACCTCACATGCTTTTTTTTCTTTCTTTCTTATTATTCTATGTACTGGTTTATGTTGTAGTAGATGTGGTATAATTTAAATATATATCTGCAATATTCAATTTATATATCTGCACTATCTGTCAGATTTATTGCTACCTTGTACTACTTCTTGAAATTGAACTGTGAGGGGGAAAAATCTCAAAGAAACTCAACAGAGTTGATAGTGTGAAATAATTTGAAAGAAAGATATACAAATTCCATCTCAAGAGTGGTATGGGTAAAAAATGAAGTCTATAAGTAGCAAAACTATAGCTAACATAAAGTACCCATGATGGGTCCAAACCTTATCATCTACATATTAAAAAACAAGGCAAACAAAAAAAGAAAAAGAAAAAAGAGTAGAGGTTTCATACAAGGGGAAAAAAGGAAAAAAAATAATGCACCAATTTACTGAAAGTGCTACATAATATTAAAATTCTTGCTATTTTCAAAATCCTAGCAGCCTTGTCAAAAGTGCAAACAATTACCATTAAATTTCATGGCATATTTCATACTTGTATAAAGTTTATAATGTGTAAATGCATATTAGATTTTTCTTTTGAAGACAATTTGCCCTCTTATTATTCTTACACAATAGACAATTATATATTATTGCAGTCTTCTTCAATCTGAAGAATGGGAAGGTCAGAGCTTCGCCAAAACTCTTTTTTATCCTTAAAATAAATCAAATATATGCAATATCAAGAAAAGAAGAAGCATTGTGCAAAATAGAATCATGCAATAATTTATACTTTGACTTAGCTTGTAACTTCATGCCACTAATAAGACATCATAATGCTCAATATTGTATGGGTTAAAGTAATGGCCCATGTACTTATGTATGTGTCGAATCCCATAGCAATAAAAAAATTATTTGAAACATAATATAACTCCACTAAGTCTTTTTCAACTACTTGAGGTCGATTATATGGATTATGCTTTACAATTCTGCTCTATCAAGGATTGTAATTTTAGTTAACCTGTAATATAACATTAACTTGACTTCTCCCGTCTTCTTGTATTACTATCTATGTGGATCATATTGCTCTTCCTAATCGGGGCACTATTGGTCTTTGTTTTACATGCTCAAATCATTTTATCATGAATAGGTGCTACTTCTACCATCTTACAAGCTAGCTCTCTCTCTCTCTTTCTCTCTCCTATTTTTACAATATATCTGCCTTAGCATTCTTATCTCAATTATATTAAGTCTTCCAATAATATGTTGTTTCCTGATTACTTAATACTTTGTACCATAAAGTTTGCTGGTCTATCTTGTAAATTTTTCCTTTTAATCTCATAAGAAAAGTATATAAAATTAGAACTAGTAAATAAATAAGAATATTTTCTTTTCATTCTCTCGCTCTCTCTCTCTCTCTCTCAAGGTAGCTAAGTTGCTCAAACTAACATCTATTCAAACTCTCTCTAAACTTCATGCACATGAAGGAATAAAAATTTCTTTTCTGATTTTTTTTTAAAAATAAGACTTTTGTCAACTCAATGAAACCTAATTTCAAAATTAGAAACATATTTCGGCATTTCAGTGATAAAGAGTCATAACTTCACTTAAAAATTTCGTTGTCAAGTTGTTTTCTAACTAGGTTAGCCTATCGTAATTTAAACTTTCTCTTTCCCAAGTATTACAGTTTATTTGGACACTATGACTATTTCTTAACCAGTAAGATTATAGATAATTTTGTTTTTTAATCTTTTTATTCACTTCTAAATACAAGTGAATGGAATTACACACTGCATTTTACTTTTTTAATTGGTGCAATTACTTCATTTTTGTTGTGCATGCATGATTAGATTATTCAATCGCTCTTCTCAATTTAATTAACATTAGTAAATAAATATTTCTTCTATCATATAACAAATTTGTTATAGTTGAACAAAATAATTAATTGAGTTGAGTAGAGATACGAATTGTTTACGGAATAAATGAAAAATAGAAATAATAGTTGTAAGTGAATCATTTTATTCAAATAAAAAATACATTTTTTGGTAGATAATTAATGAAAATACTTTTAAAGAAAAAAAAAAAGAAAAAAAGAAAAGGAATGGGATATGGAACCTCAAAGGGCACATGTGGAAGCTCCATCTGTCAACTCTAGCAGTCTAGCCCCTAGTTTTTTACTTTTGAGAGAGAGAGGGAGGGGTGGACTAATTTGGAGTAGAGTCCTCCACATGCTCCTTTCATGAGCAGCAGAAAAAGCCTTTTTCTTCTGGCATGAAATTCGTTAATGCCATTGGACAGAGAGAGTACCAACAAGGGTTGGTTCACCGTGAGTTAATAGTTTTTCTCGCTCGGCTCTTTGTAATTTTTTATTAGAATTAAATGTACGTTTGATGTCATTTTTTTTTGCATTGTAATCTTTAACTTCGATCTCGACATAAGTAAAATGAGAAGAGAAGAGTGATGTGAATCACAATTTTCCTTGAGAGGGGTGTTGGGTATCATACCACTACCTCTATTTTAAGCATAAAAAAAAAAAAATTGGACAGAGAGAGTGCAGTCCACGCGACAGTATGAAACGCAATGGTCTGAATTTACGAAATTTTTTACTGAAGTGACAGGGGTAGCTCTTCTCTATCCGGGGGGGGGGGGGGGGGGGGGGGGGGGGGGGGGGGGGCTTTCTTGGGTTATAAATTTGGAACTCCCCAAACCCACTTGCCTCAAATTCAGCACACAGAGAGAGAGAGAGAGAGAGCGAGAGAGAGAAGAAAAATGGATGTGGAGATTAGAGGACAGAACAACTATAAAGGAGAAGAGACAATGTCTGGAGAAGAGACCACTGTTGACTGGAAGGGCAGACCCTCCAACCCCAAGACGCATGGAGGAATGAAAGCAGCTGCTCTTGTTCTTGGTCTGCTACTCTCTCTCTCTCTCTCTCTCTATGTATATATATCTATCTATGTACATATACATATATGCATATTTTACATGTGTACATATGATGGGTTGGGGAGATAAGATCCAAATACAAGAAAGCAGTTGGGTTTGGTCATTTGCTAACTTTTTTGTTTTTTTATGTCAAAGTCATTCGCTAACTTTGGTTACTGAATTTTTGGTTCACAGTTTTGTAGTTAAGTACATATGCTCGTCTTATAACTTTTAATTCAATTCATTGCTCTGCTACTCTCTCTCTCTCTCTTTCTCTATGTGGTTGTCAACTTGATCATCTATGGTGATTGTGATGGTGTTGTGTGTAATTTAGGGCTGCAAGCATTTGAGATAATGGGAATAGCAGCTGTTGGGAACAACCTAATAACATATGTGATAAATGAGATGCACTTCTCCTTGTCGAAGTCTGCCAACATAGTCACAAACTTCATAGGAACTATCTTCATCCTTGCACTCCTTGGAGGCTACCTCTCTGATTCTTATCTTGGCTGCTTCTGGACCATGCTCATCTTTGGCTTTGTGGAACTTTCCGTAAGTCTTCAATTCCTCTCTTATACCCATTTTATTTTCACTACACACACACACACACATATATATAGGATATGTGTTTATCAAGATGGTTTTTGTGTTGAATTTATAGGGTTTCATATTACTGTCAGTGCAAGCCCATCTTCCTCAGTTAAAGCCACCCCAGTGCAACATGGCAGCCAATGGAGACCACTGCTTGGAAGCAAAAGGGTTCAAGGCCTTAGTCTTTTTTGTGGCACTTTACTTGGTGGCACTGGGGAGTGGGTGTGTAAAACCCAACATGATTTCTCATGGTGCTGACCAATTCAACAAAGATGAACCAAAGCAATCCAAGAAGCTCTCCACCTACTTCAACGCTGCCTACTTTGCTTTCTCCATGGGAGAACTTGTTGCCCTAACAGTTCTTGTGTGGGTCCAGACTCATTCCGGGATGGACGTCGGCTTCGGAGTCTCGGCAGCTGCCATGGCAATGGGACTGATAAGTTTGGTTTGTGGCACACTTGTTTATAGGAACAAGCCTCCTCAAGGAAGCATCCTCACCCCTATTGCTCAAGTAATATTAAGTTTTCTCTTATTCTTTCTTAATTTGTCTCTATTATTGTTTGATTTAATGCTTATTGTATCAAGAATATTCATAGTTTGTTTGTTTCTATAAGTTTCTTCATTACTATAATTTACATCACATGTGGGCTGATTGATCTTGACCTGGAATAGGTTGTTTTAATATATGTTTATGCCAATTTGGAATTAACTATGTTTTTTTTTCATTTTAAGGATTTTTTTATATGAGGTGTTGAACTGTTTGATTCTTGAGGATTATGCTTGCAATCTTGTTTACTATTGATTAATTAATTAGAATAACTCAATGTGTAATAAAGTACAATAATTTAGATACATACCAAGTGCAGCCTCATGATTCGTGATCCTAGAAAAGCTTATTATTGTATATCTGTATGTCCTATTGTAAGGGAACATTTATATACATGATGGGTCATTGATCAGCTTCTTAATAATTCAATTGGATAATCTTTAATCTCACTTCTTTTTTTCCTTTTTCAGGTTTTTGTGGCTGCAATTTTAAAGAGAAAGCAAGTGTGTCCATCTAATCCACAAATGCTTCATGGGAGCCAAAGCAAGGTGCCAAATAACCACCTCACTGTGTCTTCAAATGCTGGAGGCCTTCTTCATACCGGAAGGTTCAGGTAGTGTTGAATACTCTAGCTCTTTCAACACCAAATATTTTTCCTTTTGAGTATGCTATGTATTTTCTCTTCAATAGTTCTCATTCAAAACCAAGTGACCATCAAAATTTTATGGTAAGATTTAATACAAAAAAGAGCCTTACTTTTCTCTTTTTTCTTTTCCTCAAAGAATTCAAGGAAATCTTGGTGTAATTACCATTATTTCAGTCTTTTAGACCTTTTGATAAAGTTGAATACCAAGCTAGCCTTCATTTTTATCATTATAGGTGTAACAAGGATTTCTATTATTCGAATACACAGTGCCCCTTTATTTTTGTAATTGCATATCTAACACTTCGACATGCACTAGTCTTACAATTCTGCCTCTACACACACACACATATATATATACCTACCTAATGACAACAAATCTAGGTTTTAGGATTCTTATTACTTATCCGAATATACGGGGCCCATTTGTTCCTGTAATTGTATATCCAAGACATGACATGCATTAGTCTTACAATTCTGCCAATATATATACACAAATTATGCACCTAATGACACCAAATTTCAGGTTTTTGGACAAGGCCTGCATCAAAATCCAGGATGGAACAAACACAAAAGAAAGCCCCTGGAGGCTATGCACCATAACTCAAGTGGAGCAAGTGAAGATCCTCATCTCAGTCATTCCGATTTTCGCCTGCACCATTGTCTTCAACACCATTTTAGCACAGCTCCAAACATTCTCAGTCCAACAAGGAAGTTCCATGAACACCCAACTCACCAAAACCTTCCACATCCCTCCGGCTTCCCTCCAATCCATCCCTTACATTATGCTCATCGTCATAGTCCCTCTCTACGACACTTTCTTAGTCCCTTTCGCCAGAAAAATCACCGGCCACGATTCTGGAATCACCCCTTTGCAACGAATAGGCTTTGGTCTCTTTGTCGCGACCTTTTCCATGGTTTCGGCTGCCATTATGGAAGAAAAAAGAAGGAATTCAGCTGTGAATGAGAACAAAATATTGTCCATATTTTGGATCACCCCACAGTTCTTGATCTTCGGATTATCTGAAATGTTTACAGCAGTTGGTCTCATTGAGTTCTTTTACAAGCAATCTTTGAAGGGAATGCAATCATTTTTAACAGCCCTGACCTATTGCTCTTACTCATTTGGCTTCTATTTAAGCTCTCTACTGGTTTCTTTGGTGAATAGGATCACCTCTAGCTCATCTAATGGTGGCTGGCTCAGTGAGAATGACTTGAATAATGATAGGCTGGACCTTTTTTATTGGTTGCTAGCAGCTCTGAGCTTTCTGAATTTCTTCAACTATCTATTTTGGTCTAGGTGGTATTCTCATAATCTTTCTGTCTCAACAGCCCCAGATACCGGTCTTAACAGCGAGGGCTTCAACCAGCACAGTTTCAACTCTGCAAAACACGTTGGAGAAGACAATATTCCTTGAATGGAATTAGTCTTTTAATTGTATTGAAAAAATAAATAAATAAATATATATATATATAGATATGTGTGTATAGAGAGAGAGGTATGCCCGAGGGCTCCTTCTAGGCTGCCAATATTTGTACAAGAATTGAAGGGCAGAAGTATGCCAAAAGGGTACTTTGTAAGTTGGAAATGCAATCTATTCTCTATTACCTCTCCTCATCAAGGCCAACGTCTATGAGTTATTTTGGCTAACTTGGCACCTAATCTTTTAGTTAAGAATGCATATTGGAAAACCCACAGCAGCATCTTCCTTTAACTGTTCAAGGTTCATATTTTAGGTATAAAAAAAAGGTGCACTTTTCAGGGTTTCCAAACACTTTTTTGAGTAATTGGTCCCAAGGATCTATGGGGAATTCAGGTATAAACCCACTTACAAGACTCAATGTATTCTCCTTATTTTTCTCCTTTACAGCATATCAGTGTGATTCCTTGACCATGGTACCTCATCACATGCTTTTGAATGACAAAAAAGGTATATATGTAAGTGTGGGATGGTGCCTTTGCTTTTAGTTATTTGAATATTGTGGGAGTCTCACCTTCAGAGAAAATCTAACTACTGTGATGTGATGCATGTTCATGGAACATAATGAAGCCCCTATCAATGAAGTCAAAAGAGAAAAGTGACTCTAGAGAGAGAGAGAGAGAGTCCATTAGAGAATCTACTAGGAAAGATGTCCCCATGTTCTTGTTCTTTCTCAATCATTTTACCTTTCTACCAAGGCAAGAGACATGTCTCAAACATGTTCTGATGTTGAAGCTAGGCCCGGCCCTGCAACACCCTTCACCATTGCTCTCTTCCTAATACTACTGGTTCAGTTTTCATAAAAAATGTTGGCTAAAAGACTAGCATGGCCCCGCCAATGCAAAATACTTTTTCATGGTATCGAGAGCTCTCTTATTCTGGTCATGAATTTGATGATAGCTTACAGCACTAGTATCACCAGTATGAGAGAGAGAGAGAGGATGAACCAAGACCAGTTTTGTTCTTTCAATTTGTCAGTACCCTCTTTGGGGATCAACACTAGATAATATTCCTTCAATGTCTTTTTTCACAATTGTTTAGTGTTTATAGTTATGATTAATTCATTTGTTTAAGCTCCTAAGTAACTTGGAACTTTTGAGAATCTAAGCAATGGTGTCTTTGATGAACAAATATATAAAGATAGGTTTTGCTTTGAGTTGGAGTGTTTAGAATATAAGTACTTGTGTCACACCATCTCTTACAGATCTTGCAGAGCTACTGTCCATACGAACCATATAAACTATATCCAAACTAATTGTTAAACCTATATATCAATTCAAAGTTAAAATTTCACGAAGAACTTCATGAAATACTATCACTAAGAAGTCTCCAGATTGATTGAAGGGTTGGAAAAAAAGAGTTTTATTACTCTTAATCGAAAACTGTTGGGACATCTCTGATAGAGTTTTCAGCTTAATTACTGCATATATCTCCATCCAACTTTGGCATTCATCAATCTTGGTTTGTGGATGAGCAGCTTAGCTATATGCAATATCAATGTCCATCTAAAGGTTAAAAAGGGTTTGTTCCTCTCCTCCCTGATAAGAGAATTCTATTAAAACAAGAGAGAAGAATTCTATTACGTGAAATTTTTAGTAATTTAAAAATTGTAGACACAAGTATCAGTATCTAAATAGAAACTTCAGAAAACAGTTTGAATCCACCTTATCTATGTGGAAAATATCTTGGCTCCAATGCTTATTCATATCACTATGAAGAGGATCAAAATTTCGTTTCGAAGAGTTGTTTTGGTTAGTTCGAAAACGGAAACGTTTCGGAAACATTTTAAAGTGATAAATATTACAATAGTAAAATACAATCTTTTGTATAAAAATTGTACACCTTTTATAAAAATTTTAAATTTGGATTAATATAACTTATTATTTAGGTATATAGCATTGTGTTTTGGTGTATTTTTCTACGTTTCAGTGTGTTTTGATTGTAATTCCACTAGTGTTTCGTTATTCCACTAGTGTTTCGTTTTGGTCCCTTAAGAAATGAAAACGTTTCGGCCGTTTTATTGAAACAAATGGAAATTTTATTCCTTGATCACTATGTGATCCTCCTATATAAAATCCGCAAAATTTTTGATTTAGTCCCTAAAAAATTTGATGCCCAAGGATAACATGTTAATGTCCAATTTAACATTTCCCTGTGCATATAAATTACCCCTCTTGGTTCTTGAAGGAACATTACCTCTCTCTCTCTCATTACACAATCACATCCCGTCTCAACACTTGATGCGAAACCATTTTACTCGCACTAACACCTTGTTTGGATGCTCTCTCTCTCTCTCACATTACACAATCACATCCCGTCTCAACACTTAATGCGAAGCCATTTTACTAGCACTAACACCTTGTTTGGATGCAGTTTTTTTTAATGAGATTTTACGTTAGGTTTTGAGAGGGACGGTCCCGGGCGAGGGGCCAACTAAGGTAGACTGTATGGGGGAAGGATTTTCTTCTCCATTTTATCATTTCTATAAGGAGTCTCTCAATCTCCCTAGTACATGACCAGTCTAGTCTAGTCTAATCACACCAACAGATTGCAAGTGTGATCCAACTACTCATGTGGGATCCATCTCAATAAGATTAAACAAAAGGCCAATGGTCAGGCTGCTCTGCTGCAGCTAGACACAAAAATGGAACCAATTAGTTAGCATCCACCCATTAGATGCAGAGCAATTCCCTCTCCTGTGACTAGCCAACCAAAGGAGGAGTTCCATACACACACATATCTATAGATATGTATTCCTGCATTTTTTTTCCACCAAAAGTGAAACACCATTATGCAATCCCCACCTGCTATGTTCATCCAGATTCCAACATCAGGTATTCTGGTCGAAATCTTAGTCTTCTCATTGTCTCAATATTTTTTGGATCACATGCATGCATCATCCAACTACCACAAAAAGTTGTGGTAAGACTCTCTTCCAGGGTAACATCAGGTTTTCAGCTGATTATCTCGGGTTAATCTCCTTGAATCCTAATAGTCCAAGTAAACAGCACCTCTAAGGAACAAACTTGACCTCAAGAAGCTGGAAAAAATCATTATCATGGAAGAAGATAAAAACCGAGAATGATTAAGAGAGAAACCAAAAACTTGTAATTAGAAATCCACTTCCATAGTCGAGTAATCATTGTATGTTGTACCATGCACTTTTAGTTAATGCTATTCCCTGCCAAATTGCTTGGCCAGTGAGATGAGAGAAGCAGACATAGAATAGCGCACAGACAGGAAGAAACTCGGAGCAAAATGAATTATCTAATCATCGCTAGTCTCAGCGTTTACCCCCTTGAGATGCAAGTGTTTTTCCCTCTTCTGAAATTCCGTCAAACCTTTCCCACTTCCAGTCACACCAACCTTCCCCTGTGGATCATCGGGGGACTTAAAGATGCTCTCCCGCTTACGCCCCGATAAGAAACCAATCTAGGAATGTAAAATATAAAATTAGACACCGCGTAAGAAAATAGGAAGTAGAAGAACTGTATGACCAGAAAGTTCAGTAAAATATGAAATATTTGTTTGAATGACATCTCAATTGTCAAAAATATGGTTGCCATTTCATAAGACGGTAAGAGTGGTATCGGTTTTCCAAATACACATTGAGAGAGATCATTAATTATGGAAATTTTCCTCGTAGACATCATGGTAAAGTGCACTAACTTTCCGGTCCTAGAGTACTAACCTTTACATGCATTTGCATACATACTAGCAAGGGGGTGTTACATATTACTGTCTACACACATAATTTTAATGGGCTAACATGCCCACATACTAGACTCCAATGCATCCCAAACTCGTTTTGCTTTCTGAAAAGATAAGCCTGGGAACATGTCGTTTTGCACTGGCATGAAGTTTATAGGTAAGTGTTGCAACTCGCCGCTCATAAATACAAGATGATTCATACTATAGATGAATTGTCTCGAGAGACAAAACGTAAGCTCATAGGATATGCTATTTGCTGATAAAATACTTCCAACAGTAAGGC
Source organism: Euryodendron excelsum (assembly GCA_033060915.1). Lineage (NCBI taxonomy): Eukaryota > Viridiplantae > Streptophyta > Magnoliopsida > Ericales > Pentaphylacaceae > Euryodendron > Euryodendron excelsum. The sequence continues at coordinate 13,396,112 of CM065377.1, forward strand.
TACTGTAGGCTGGCATTATCACACATTTAACTACTGAAAATAATAATAACAGTAATAATACAGCCGTGTATGCAACACTACCAAGTAAATATCATGATGAAATGCTAGAGAATTGAATAAGTTTTAAGACAACTATGACCAAGCTCCAAGTATATACGATCCATACTTATGAAAACTAGAGATAAAAACAAGGAAGCAGTTAGAATTGATGAACAAGAGATCTGATAGAGCGACAATTTGTGTTATCTGAACTCTGTTATCAAGGCAAGCTGAAGTCCTTTGAACGGTGCAGTGATTTAAGTGCCGCTCCTCAAGCAAGAAAACAGGGGTTAAAGTCTGAGGAGAGCAACGTCAGGTATCTGATATATACTCAAGTTTATACCACTAGTATTAAAGTAAACCAATAAAACTAACTGATGAAAAATATGGGCAGTATTCCATCCAGTTTCAAGAAAAATTTGACGATCCTGGATCAACATGATCCATCGTCTCAAAACCAGCATGGTGAAGAAAACATTATTTTAATTTGACATAGATTTCTTCCACCTTTTCATTTTGAGTTATAAACCATACCAAAATATTAACTCCAGCGGTATTTTGGTTCACTGCTAATTGACGGCAAGCTCATCATTAGCGAACAAGTGGGACTGTAATCCAAATAAAAATGTCTTTTAACTTCCAAGTTGAAAGTGAACAATCCCCCAATGCAAGTGTCCCATATGAAAAAGAGTCAAAGCCAAGAATCAGTTTTCAAAGAAAGCCATGGTGAATAACTCTAATGAAACAATGTATTTAACAACTTTGAATACTATGATATGCAATTTCGGTTCAAAAATCTACTTCCATCCTTCTGTTTTAAAAGCAAGTGCATTAAATGGTGCTAGCTAGCAGATGAGTTATTATAAGACCCAAATAACAACATGAAGGTTTTATGTTGATTTAAATAGCACCTATTGCAAGTTCAAAAAGGTCCGAGAAGATACCTTCTTCGCTCGAGCTTTAGTTGTTTGGAATTGCTGCCAAGCATTTTGTCTTTTATTCTGTGTAACTTCAAGTTGCTCCAGTCGTATCTTTGACTTAAAAGAATGTATCTTCTTACGTTTGGCAGCTTTCTGTAAAATTAGGGTAGCAAATGCAAAACATCACTAAAAACTAGAAAAGAAAACTCAAGAAATCAAGCAATACGAGAATGAGAAAACTGGACTCCCAAAATGAGATGAATTTCATCAACCAGGAAAATAAGTAGAAATGAAATTTTCTTTGATTGAGTGATTTAGGACAACTGAAGGGAAGTATAAATGGTAAAATGCAAACTGGACTGACTATTTTTTTGTCAAGATACGGGATAATATTGTGGAAACCGCAAAACCAGGCAGAGCTCAATATCAACGTGCTTACCACATCTTCAGGGTCGTTAGGATCTATTTGCAGTTTTGCTGGTAAACTTCGCGACTGGAATCCGTCTGCAACAGCAGCTTGTGCAATCTTCCGCTTGATAGCTTGTTTTGTAGCCTCAGCTTCCTTCTCGGCTACCAACAAAGCATTGACAACCCCTTCTTGAATTGGCCTAACATTATCAGGATCCACCTGCAATTAGCAACAGTCAGTAACAAAACATGTTCCTGGTCATTTGTCTATAATACACACACACATTATGAACTGCGGAAGAAGAGGAAGAAGGGAGAGGGAAGGAGGAGGAGGGGTTGCTGAAGTAGCAAAATAGTGTATAAGCAAATAAACAGGAACAATATTTGGAAGAAATCCATAATCACATGCATTTAAGGAAGGATAGATTGAAGGCCAAATGGCAAGAATATTCATCATGCTATTTTACGTAGTGAGATAAAACATATTGTACTGGGTTGAATTGTAATACCAGATAAGGTTGAAATTATAGACCACCAATGGTTGATTAATCTTTTAGAATGCAAGTCAAAAGCATGCTGGGTGGACTGCAAAGGAAAACAGTCTTTGCTGAGAGTAAAGAAGTATTTGCATGTGTTCAGGAGACGGAATGTCACAGGCAGTGGCAGACATTAGAACACTGGTGGCTGGTCAAACTCTTGGAAGGCAAGTCAAAAGCATGTGTCTTTGGTAGAACTAAAGAAGAACTGTGGCAGCGATGCCTCTATGGAGGATTCGTATAGGAAGTATGGGCCACTGGCATTAGCAGAGAAGGTGTGAGTAAAAGAGGTGATGACAACTGCGAATGATAGTGCAAGGGTAATAGTTGTGATGACAAGGGCTAAATAGATGGTGCAGACACAGATAAATAACACCTTGAACAAAATCAATGAAGCAAACCAGGATAAATGGCCAAGATAGAGGATGCACTTGAAAAGTAGAACACAACAAAAATCATACCTCTTCCTTATTACCCCACTCATCATAGCAAACGTAATACCCATTTGGAGTAAGTGCCTCAATTGTCGCATTATACCTGAACATTCAACTAATCAAACTCAGGACAAAAAAAGAAAGAAAAATAAAATGGTAAAGCAAATGAAAATGAAAAAACTAAACAAAACTTGAGTGAAAAGTTGGCGATATATCTCTCTATCCCTTTCTTTTTCTTTTTTCTTTTCTCAAGTTACGTACCACTCCCCATCTTCACTCCAAACAGCTTGAACTTTGGTGCCAACGGGGAACTTGTCAGAAAGGTCAGACATGTTCCTTGGTTCCTGATGGGTAAAAGAGGGGGCAAATAACATAATATGAGCTCCAATATATGTGCATTGAAGTGACAGGGAGGGAGAGGCATATGGACAGAGGGGGGAGAAAAGGAAAGACCCCAGGGATGGAGGGGTTGGGGAGTGATAACATCAAGAAGTAACCCAGCCTTGAAATGAAATATTCTACACATTGGACAAGCAACTTCAAATCAGGTATCAGGTGGTGAGATACATGAACGAGCAAATGAAAAAAAACTTCAGAAATTGAAGGCAATGTTTCAGTGCGGCCAAATGTCAAGAGCAATAACAAGATATCAGAGGATAAGGAACAGCTATACAATCATTTTTAATGTGATACTGCATGACTGAACTGCAATATCACCACCTATGATGCAATATTGCAATGCACATCTACTTTTGCATGCTACACATACACAATGCAAGATGCAATGGTAATGAGAAAGCTGAGAGTTTGTACTTGACATACCATTCAAGATGCCATGTTACATAATGTATAAAACAAACGAATATCATGTGAAACAAAATTAGTTTCCCACAAAAAGAAGATTTGGTTCATTTGGTGGTTTTGGGGGTTTGAGGCTGTCTTAAAAGATTTTTTCCTACTGTCTTTTCTGTTTGAGGCTGATCTATTTTCTCTAGAGACACTGCCTCATCTCTCCTTAAAGTTTTTCTCAGCCTTATCAAATTCTCATATCAAAGAAGAAAAAGTTTTTGTTTTCCTGTGAGAGAGTTGGAATGATTAAAGAAAATTGGTAAACAAGTAAAATATTGTCATTATGCCCAATGAGATTCCAGCAAATATGAATGACCTAAAAAGGTGTTTCATCTAACTAAAACTGTCTAAACACTCACTGTCTAAATCAGTAGAAAAATATTCCTATGTAAAGCTATTGAAACTCCCATACTGCTTCTTGTCAAATGCATTACTTTTGCCTATGATAAAGTAGATTGCCATCATGAAAGCATAGAGTAAATTTCCCACCATGCCCAGACAAACAAAATTAGTCAGCAAACTTGAAGTGAAAATATAAATCTACTGTTAAAGAGATTTACTTTATCATGCTCAAAGGTAGCCCCAGCATGGTGCAAATTAGGAGATGCACCAGCAGTTGTACCAATTTCCAATCCAGAAGTCTCACTTTGCCTTGCAGTTGCCAAGAGTTCTTCTGTCAAAGCAATCACCTGCATGCCCAAAAATTTAGCCAAGTCCATACAAATAATAACAACTAGTTGTATCATAAAGATAAAATTATAGTTAAATATCAAACTTAGAATCTCATTGTGAACATCTGAAATCATGACAGAAGAAGCAGGCTGGCCATCACGACACATAGCACACCTGCACAGGAACCAAGATAGAAGTGATGGACATCTGGATAAAGCTTCCAGCTCGAATAACTTCGTAAATTCTCCTCAGAGTTCCCATTTCTAGGTGTATGGATTTCATTTTAACATAAATAGCATCCCCACCTTTTGAACTCAAGCATGGATGCAATCCTCTCTAGTCATAGGCACTTGTTTGGAAAAATAAACATAATTATCCATTTGAGAAAGAAAGAGTGGGTTGGGTGACAAAGCAAGTTGCTCTGAAAATTTAGAAAACCAAATAATCACCTATAGCCATATCTGAGAGCCCTTTATGCCTGAAGGAAGCGAACTCTGTTCCCCCAAAACATATATTTAGATACAAGTCCACATGACAAACTCTAAAAGCTCAATTCTATACACTTCAGGTGATAAGAACTTAATGAAATACCCAAGGAAGACATGTCTTTAAGAGGAAATAAGTGGGGGAAAGGAGAGAAAGAAAAAGGGTGTGTGTGGGGAGGGAAATGAATGGGGTTGGATGAGAATAAATTGAATAAGGATCACCTCTGCAAGCTCCTTTTCCATATCAGCATATTCAGAGTTTCCAGGGTCATCATCCAAAAGCCTTCTAATCTGATGCATAGGCAGGGAAGAAGTAATTCTTACAACAAGATACATAGATAATAATCTTCCAAAAGAAGAAGAATAGAGACCATGCATTATTCAATCCTGAATCACAAACTAGCTCACAGAACAAATTTTAAAATATGTGAAAGAGAAGCTATAGATGCTACAAATATGTGTATGATCATCGGATAAGCGTCCAACAACTCTGGAAAAGCTATTAAATAGATAGGCCCATGACCACCAGTATATAGTATATAGAGAATTCATTTTTGAGCAGGATAGGAATGATGAAAATTTTGTGAAAATTAGATTATGCTAGGGACAGGGTTTTTTCAGCTGGTGCGCAGGCGCACCTCTGTTTTCCCTTTGCTAGTAGGGGGTCCTGTGGTTCCTATGCTGCCAAGTTTCCTGGTCGGGGGGGGGGGGGGGGGGGGGGGGGGGGGGGGGGGGGGGGGGGGGGGGGGGGGGGGGGGGGGGGGGGGGGGGGGGGGGGGGTCCTTTTCTTTTAGTTCTTCGACCCGAAGTGATAGCTTCTAGCTAGTTCAGTGGATAAGATGGCTGCGCTCCAGCTCACTCAAGAATGGGACAGCATGTTCTGAAATTTGGGCTACATATCTGAGTATTCATACACTCAAGATGCCTGCCAAAATCAATGCATCACAGTATAGAATTATACAAGACCAGACTCATGAAATGTTTTCCCAAAGACACAGATTATACAAACAAGAAAGACATTGTTCAACAGTTCATATTATATTGTTCAACAATCCAGGAGAACAAGTAATTGATCAACATGATTGTAGACAACCTAGTTGTGTGGTTATTTTATTTAACTAATTGAGTCCCAACTTGACTCTACTTTCTCCAACTGTGGCTGCCCTAAGTTTCCATCCATGTGATTCTTCTTGAATGGTGTGCCATCCCATGCCTGAAAACCTATTGAGTTGAATACAGATGGGTTCCATTTAGGGGATTAGTATAGGTTTGTCTCCATCAAACTTAGCAAAAGAAGAAGAAGAAAATATGACTGTGTCCAGCATTAGGACTGACAAAAGCCAGTGTAGAAAGTTAAGAGAGAGTTTGTGTGTTCTCGTGTGCATGCTTCCCCTAACAAATAATGGACAGAGAAGAAAAGCCACTAAATCCTACAGAGGTGTATCAAAAACCATTACAGAAATGTTACATGATGGAAATGTAGAAGCCCTACCTAGGAATAACTAACTAGAATGTCAAAAATACATGGCTGGCAGTATAAACCGTATAGTGAGAATGTAGTATGACCATGTTGGAATAAAGGGCAATTCATCATGTCATCAGTAATGGCTGGAAAACAAATACATTAGCGATAGACGAGATGGAATTCAATCTCCAGACAACCAAGGCGGAAAATGCTCCAAATTCTTTGGAAATGAGAACAATAAATATCTCATTTCTCAAAAGCTAAGTTCAAACAAGAAGGAACATGCAAAGATGTGTCCCACTCAATAAGGAAAAGGAGAAGGTGAAGCCGCCCACTACTGAACAAATTATACCTAGGAACCTTACTTGAAACAATTCAAATATACCACACCAGGTAACTCAGTCATTGAACCTAAAAGATTGTTTTAGATTACTTTTTCTTTTTGCAGTCCACCAACCAGTGCTCACTATCTGGTGACTATAAGCCCAAAAGAACATAAACAGTTACAGCTGGTCTTCTCTAGAAAGCAAAAACAGTTACAGCAGGTCTTCCCTTCTCTAGAAAACAAATCTATATAAGTAGGCATTCTAATTGTTGAGCTATCAATTAAGCAGCCGGGAAAAACTGCTTTACTGAAATTGTTTGAGTTGATTGTATAATGCCAACGTGCAAATATTATTTATTAGGGTAAATTACTCTAACCTCCAATGAAGATTCGACACTTACAAAGACCTCACGTGTTAACAGTCTGCATTGTGCTTCAAAGAAAAATATTACGGTACAATTTCAACTTAAGAAGCACAGACACAAGTGTCGGACACGATATGTGTCAAACAAGCTGACACGGTAATTTTAAAAAAATATAGGACACGACACGGCAAAAGAATATATTTTTATATCTTTTATATGTCATATATATATATAAATATTTTACAAAAAAGAAGTGAAAAATATACAAGATTAACACCAATTAAAATTAAAAGACAACATATTTCACTATTTAATCGGCAATAAACCATTCACAATTAGTCAATTATATTCCATAAAAAATGATAAAGTAAATAAACACATCAAAAACAAAAAAGTTGTTCCATCAATACATAAGACTATAAAGTCATAAATTACCCAAAAAATTAAAACATCGTTACAATTTATCAACCATCCATCGTCATCTAATATAATAAAGAACACACAAAACAAATTAACCACCGATATCAGTAGCATACATGTTCTTCTTCTTCTTCTTTTTCAATTAAACAAACTAGCGCTTCTCTTTCTCTCTCTCATCATCTATTTGGTTTGATAAAGATCTACACTCTTCTTCTTTTTTCCACGTTTTAAAGTATTCTTATTTATAAAAGGAACCACATTTTTTAGTTTTAAAATTTACAGTTGAGACCCCGCCGTGTCCCTAAAGTGTCCAAAATAGGACACGCGTGTCCAAGGTATGTCCATGGAGTGTCCGATTTAAGAAAAGAAAAAAAAATTGAATGCGTAAAATGGAGTGTCTGACACGTGTCCGGCGTGTGTCCCACGCGCGTCTGTGTTCGACGTGTGTCCGACACATCTACAACTCTCCAACGGAGTGTCCGTACTTCCTAAATTTCAACAACTCAAAATGCCAATCTTACCTCTCTTTTGATACGTAATAAACATGCATCATTAAAAGCATCAAAATGATGCAACCCATTTACAAAATGACCTCCAAAAATAGAGGTTACCAAAAACAACTAGACACTCACTATACCTTCATATTCTTGACAAAATTCAGAAAAGTCGCCTCGGTCATGATTGACCTTTCTCGAGACCCACCTATATAAAATAGATGAAAAGTTACTCTTTAGCCAATATAGAGAAGACTCAATACCTTGGAAAGCTATTCTATACCACTCACCCCAAATTAACCAAAACAAACAAAAAGGCACAAACCGCAACACCTTTCTCCTCCTTTTACCAACTCTGGCAACCCATTGCCTACTCAATGCTTCCGCTACCCCTAGTGGCCAAACTTATGACATCCCAAAGATTGTCAAAATTAAGGCCCAAAATTCTCTAGTTTTACCCTTACATAGGACAACAGAAGTTAAATTTTCTTACGTTGCATTAACATACATAAATAACAAAATCCATAATTTCCTTATGTATCTAATAAAACATGTCAAATGTTCCTCATTTTCTTATGAATAAGCCTGCCCACCCAAAATCAACTGAAACCTACTACCTCACCACCATAGCCAAGCACCCAATCCATTACCTACCTTCACAACCAAACACCCCTAAAAAACAACCCCCATAATGTGGCAATGATAGTGATGGGTGGCGATGGATCATCCCACCACCACCAACGAATAGTACTATTCTTGGCACCACTACCTTCTTCCTATTCCAAAATCCTTCTCTTTATCAATATCTACCATTATCTCACTTTTAAGATATAAAAGAGAGGAAGGGAGATATGATTTGTTTCGCTCTCCCCATCATTGCCATCATTGTTATCAAGATTTTGGCATAACTAGTCCAAGGTGGTTACGTTCTATGCTACTTGGAACCCGAATCATTCCGGTATGTGGAACGGGAACAAGAACGTGGTACGCCACATGTTCTAAGAGTAGACTTCTATAAAGCATACCATTTGAATTAAAGTACTTCTAGAAGAATTTTCTTTAATAATCAAACATTTAATAAAACATAATTATTTTTTTTTCAAATTAATCATCTGAAAACACATTCTAGGAGTACTATTACTCTTTTTTTTTTTTTTGTGTGTATATTGTTACTCCAAAATTCTATTCTTCCTATATTTTTGTTCGTTATAATCGATTTTTTTTCTCCATTAGGCGATCTTTAAAGATAAAAATAGAAAAAAATTTTGGAATCGCTAAATTCACCGTTTTGGAACGCTAGAGTACCATGTTTTGGAACACCGTTCCAAAAACGTAATTTGCTAGGATAATAGAGTAATAGGGTAACACAGGAACTTAGGTTTATGCCCGGCTATAGCCTTTGAACCCTCACCCAACAACTCATCTTGAGTCCTCCAAAAGTAGGGGATTTTCATCTCTAATTTCTCTATAACCAATAACTATTTGCTATCAAATAGCACATTATCAATAATCATTGGAATTCATTGGAGAAGGAATGACAGTGAGGCAGTGATTCTCGTTGGCAATTGATGGGCAATTGATATTGATACTCTCTCTCTCTCATAGCCATTGTCGGCCATCAATACTTTGGTACTTGGGTCTGATTAGAGATGGGTTATGGGATTGGAGTGTCTGGTGGTGGTGGTGGCGGTGGCGGTGGCGGTTGGTAGGAAAGAATGTAGAGATGGCAGTGTTAATGTGTTGTAGTGATGAATGGTTGGTAAGTGAGTGTTGATGGTGCTTTGTAGAGAGAGAAGGGAAAGAGAATGACAACGGAAATATAATATTGCACTAGGGTAAACGAGCAAACTTGCAGCTTTTGTTAACGGCTGTTAGCAGATAATTTGACAGGGAAGCTTATTGTAACTTCAAAAACTATAAGGAAGGCCCCTATAACTGCTAGAAACCTCTGGAGAGGTCAGTGTAAGTTACCCTATTTATTATTATTTTTTTGAACGTCATTTCACATAACACATTCTAAAAAAGTTGAAAACCCCCACCCTCTTGCTTGAAGAGTGTGATAGGTACCATTGAGCTACACGGCCTGAAGTAAATTTATGACCAATAAGAAATATTTATTTTAGATTTAAAACCATACTCTTATCTTTTACTTGAGACCATCTCCAAGAACCACAAAGCTAGAAGACCCGAGGGAAATTTATTGTACGTTATCAACATCAACTTTGTATTCTCTCTCTCTCTAAGACACCAGAGACAGAGAGAAAAGAAAGAAATAAAAAAACAAGACAAAGGCATATGATGAATTCAAAATTATTACCAGCATGTAATTGAGTCATTATGAAAGAGGGGTAGCAATCCCTTTTGATCAGTAAATAACTTAAGTTCCACAGACATTAAACAAGATAGACATCTGATAATTCTTTCGCTGGTTTTAATTATCATAACCAATGTTAGCAAGCCCCAAACGTTGGCTTCAAAAAAAGGGGTTAAAGTAAATCAAGAGCACCAATTCAGTTACCAAAGTACCCAAAAGCATCCGAAGTGTCCTAATTACGCAAAAAAACAATATTCAAACATTTGCATATAAAATTGTCTCAATAATCCTAACAAACCCTAGAGGAATATAACTTAGCTAAATTGACGGAATCTAATAAGTTGTCTATTTCACTAAATAATAAGCTTTCACATCACAAAAACTCGTAAACAGCGCACAAAATTCAAATTTCAGGAAATGGTATTCAAAAGAACACGCTTATTCACCATTCTAAGAGGCATTGTAAACTTCATTAGAAGGCTATGTATGTAGGTATATATATATATAGAGAGAGAGAGAGAGAGTGTGTAAATACCTGTTGAAGCTGCTCCTTGTAAGTAGAGAGATTTGAAGCGAGCTCTTCTATGCTGAGCTCTTCGCTGCCGCCTCCTTCCCCTTGCATGTTCATATTTTATTGAGCTCCGAGGATCGAATTAATCATATGCCTCTGCAGAGAGAACGAATCGAATCAACGCTTTTATCCAGAGGGGCAGAAAGAGGGATGTTTTCCTTTGTTGGGTAGAATTTCACGATAATTGCCATTGAGGCCCAATTTTTCTTTTTTTTTATAGATTTCCCCATCTTTTTTAATTATATTTCATTTTACCCTTCACATTGGTTCTAGACTTCTAGTGACTTAAACAAGATGGAAGAAAAAGGGAAGGCGGGGGTGTTTAAAAATTTGAAAAATTTATGCAAAAAACCATTTTGTTATTATATATTAAGTCACAACATTATTTAGTGTTAACTTCGTTTACATTTTAAGATTATCAAATTATTCTTAATTAAATTGCTTCTGCAAGAGTATTGATGGTGATTAAACAAAACAAGAAAACTAATTCTCAACCATACCTACTCTCTGTACATAATCATAGTACTTTTCGTCAATTTCTCTAAATTACTTTAAATTTGATTGTATTTTATCCCTTAAAAACATAATTGTAGTTTTTTAAGCTATAATTATATTGACTTCGGAAATACTTAAAGATCGGAAAACTACGTTTATTTTTGTCATTTTCTTTTCATGAGTCTGACGACCCAATCATAAAGGGTTTGCAGATGGAATATATTCCTTATCCCTACTTTCTTTTCTTTAGTGCATTGTGACGAATATTTTTCTACTGACTATATATTCAGAATCAAATCCTTAAGATGTGTTCCATGAATAATTTGCAATTCTTGAAAGATTTTAGAATGGATGGATTTAAGGACAAACCATTGAGTAAATTTTTCCCGGATAAGCTATTAATTAGGTAAATTTCAGATAAAAGATATCTAAGGACAAACCATTTCATGCAATCCAACCCACCTTAAAGAAAAGTGAAGTGCTTCCATCTAAATAGAATTTATCTGCGAATTCACAATAAGCTCATCTGTAGAACCACTCCTTTGAGCTTGCTTGGAACTTGAGGAAAGAATGGCCCGTTTGGTTCTCCTTGGGAAGGAAAGGGAAAGTAGAGAAAATTTTGAAAAGATGGACCAACTAGAGAAAGTGTTTTCCTTCCATTTTCGTTGAAAACTGAGAGGAAAGAAACTACTTCCCCTAACATTTGTCTCATTTCCTTTCACTTCCACAAGTTCCAAACCCTTTGTTTCAGTCAATCCACAACAGGCTGGTAAAAATAGAAGAATGCAGCAGCTATAACCAACACTAGAAACTAGCTGGACCAAGAGAATACTTCGCAAAAAACAGAAACATGCAGAAACATCAGAAGAGGCAGTGTTAAATGTTGCAGCGCCATTTCTGTCAGAGCATTACAATTACTTCTGCTGTCAAATTCATGGTACTTAATAAAAAATCAGACTCAATATGCTGCATCCAAACCCAACTAACACAGTTGACTGGTGGAGTAGGAGGGGGGAAAAAACCTGAGTGTAAGATGGATAATGGCACGGAGGTTACGAAACTAGATTTAAAAGGACATGCCAACAAAGTAAAGATATAGATGTAACCCTATACAAAGGAAAAGAATGACCAGTCTCGACAAGAACATGCAGACGTCATTCCCCTTTCCTATAAGCCCCTTCAAGCAGCATTTCAGCTCTCACACTCCCCATTTCAGGGTGCCTACAACCTTTTTTTTCTGGCTAATTTATCCTTTTTCATCCAAGGTACTTATCCAGCAGAACTGTAAAACCTTTTTTTTTCACTCTTTGCAGGAAGAATTTGACACATGCTGGGATTCAACAAATTCATCACTCATTCCGGATGGAACAATACTTCTCCCACAATGTTTGAGATTTTGCAATTTCATTCATGAGGTTCTTGAACTTCAGGCTGCAATCTCCTCCACTGCAAAATGAAATAAACAAATGAAAGACTATATTATGTACCTCTTGAATTTAATGAGGATGTAGGTGGGGGTATGGTGTGGGTGCTTGCTTGGGGATAGAAGATGCAAATGCCAAGAGCAACGAGAACAAGCTTGCCGCTATAAAATGGAGACCAAAATATTTTCTCATTTTAATTACTTTCCCTGGCTTCATATATTTGTGTACCAAACTTCATCAAAATCCAAGTTCAACCACCAGTTTGACCATATGATTCACAGTGAAGTCCAACATGGCTTAAGACCCTTGGTTGCTTGGAAGAACTTTCAAATCAGAAACAGAATACAGTCAACAGAAAATGAAATGGATTGACCACTATAGGTACCGAACAAGGTGCACAGCTTATTATTCAATTTTGTAACTAACAGATTATTACTTCTCCATGGACTTATATGTAACACCCTAAATCTTAATTATCATATTAGCATTCAATCATGTGTTATATATGTGCTTAATTATTCTTAATTGTAATTAATTGTGTAAATTCCACGTAAATGTGATTAGCTATAGAATCGATTAATTAGGCTAACCTTGATTAGTTAGTTTTAATTGCACTTAATTAGTGAATGGGTGACTCACACCTAGGTAGCATGAGGGGGTGCCACCCCATGAAGAGAGACATCCCAAGAGCTTTTATAATGAGAAGTGTCTCACTCAAGTCTTTAGTCTTACATGTAGCAAGAGGTTATATTGATTGTATAGTCTTTAGCACTCCACCGAAAGAAAGAGAAAGATAGAGCTATAGAGAGAAAGAGAGACTTAGTGGAGAGTTTCAACAGTTGGTGTTTGGCTAGGAAGAAAATCAGGGAAAATTGAGGGAGAAGCTGGGATTTTGGTATCAAATCTGACTTTGTGCTTTCATGCTTGCAATTAGTTAGTTAGAATCTTCTTTATACTACCTCTATGCTACAGATTGATGAATAAAATCATGAGATAGAACTCATTTTGGATAACTCAGTTTCTAGTCTTGAAGGTCAATTTCTAAAAGGGTTCTTGAAGAGTTCTTATAAAAATTGACCATGCCCAACCCTTTTCTCTCTTAGCTGTGACTTGAGAATGAATTTGAGACACTTAGACTCCATTAATTTATTATTGTCAAGGCTAAGACTCCATAAGAACACCATGCATGAAGATTGTGACTAGAATTGAACACACAAGTTAAGGCAGTCTCTATTTTTCTAGCCATAAGTCTATCAATACTTGGAATTTTGCTATGAGACCAAAGTCATTAGAAAATAGACTTTAATACCTTTCTACTAATAGTTTATGGACCAAAATCTAAGTTCAAATGAATGAGTTATGACTGTTTGAAGTTAGTAATATGTTTCTATCCCGAACTGCTTTCTGTGTATGGGACTTGACCCCTGTGTTTCACGAGTCAAACTACTCTGAACCTAGAATTTGGATTTAAGCTCTCTGTAACACCTTCATTGCAGAGGTCGACATCTTAACACTCCTGAACGCCCAGACTTGTATTCTGTGAAAAAAAGTTGACACCTTCATTCCAGGAGTCGACATCTTTTGTCCAGGTGTTCGCACATTTTCTCAGGAGTTGACTCTTCACCTAGGAGCCCACACTTTTGTTAGAATATCAAAAGTTCTTCACTCTAAATTACTTTTGCACTATTTTAAGACCTATTAATGGGAACTAAAGGTGGTTATTTGAATGTTATAACTCTTGATTATGTATGATTATCTTAAGCATAAATTTGAAGCATTAAGGAACTTAAGGAGAGTAATGGAGTGATTGGAGTAACCTTATTGCATTTTCTATACAAATGCTTTCTTTACTACAAACTTGCACAATTGATATGCTTTCAATACAAAACCTTTCTTTATTGTACCTTTCAAGTATAATTACCATGTTTTAATGCCAAGTCTTCTATCTATCATATTATGCAAACTCATGGACTAAATCATATGAAGGTGAATTGGAAAATGTATTTGAAGCTAGTATGTGCCATTCTAGGGGTCCTATACCGGGGGATTTAAAATAAGCCGAAAGTTTGATATAATATGATTGGGAAGATGTCCCCCATGACTTTATGTCGTCAAGTTATGCACCATTAGTGGATGGATTCAGTTATAGGTCTCCCGTCTAGCCGAGAGTATGAGCACATTAAACTTCATGCTTATAATTTGATACTTAGATGCTTCTGCTATTATAAAACTGTTCAAGCATCTTATAAATGGAACATCTATTTGAAATTCTCGTTTATCATATGATCTATTCTTAATCTCTTTTATTACAAATGCTTATGATGTTTTTAAAACAAGTCCATGATATTTTCATGCTTCAATTGTTCTATTATTCACTAGGCTTTTATATAGATGGTACATTTTAAATATAATTACCATATTTTGATGCTAAGTCTTGTATGATTGGGAAGACGTCCCCCACGACTTTATGTCGTCAAGTTACGCGCCACTAGTGGATGGGTTCAGTTACAGGTCTCCCATCTAGCCGAGAGTATGAACACATTAAACTTTATACTTATAATTTGATACTTAGATGCTTTGGCCATTATAAAACTATTCAAGCATCTTATGAATGGAACATCTATTTGAAATTTTTGTTTATCATATGATCTATTCTTAATCTCTTTTATTACAAATGCTTATGATGTTTTTAAAACAAGTCAATGATATTTTCATGCTTCAATTGTTCTATTATTTACTGGGTTTTTATATAGATGGTACATTTTAAGTATAATTACCATGTTTTGATGCTAAGTCTTGTATCTATCATATTATGCAAACCCATGGACTGAATTATATAAAGGTGAATTAGAATATGTATTTGAAGCTAGTATGTGTCATTCTCGGGGTTCTTACACCGGAGGCCTTAAAATAAACCAAAAGCATGATATAATATGATTGGAAAGACGTCCCCCATGACATTATGTCATCAAGTTACGCGCCACTAGTGGATGGGTTCGGTTATAGGTCTCCCGTCTAACTAAGGGCATGAGCACATTAAACTTTATGCTTATGATTTGATACTTAGATGCTTTTGCTATTATAAAACTATTCAAGCATCTCATGGATGAAACATCTATATGAAATTCTTGTTTATCATAAAATATATTCTTAATCTCTCTTATTAAAATGCTTATGATGTTTTTAAAATAAGTCCATGGTATTTCCATGTTTCAATTATTCTATTATTTATTGAGCTTTTAGCTCATGCTTTTACTTAACATTTTCCAGGAATCAAAGGTGAGAGCCTACACTTAAGGGCTTATTTTGATGAAGATGCTTTAAAAGGATGCTAGATGCTTATGTCCTGTTTTGTTGAAGTTACATGTTTTTACCTTTTTGGACTATGTGAAACTTGTAATAGACTTCTGAGAAACTTTGTTATGTATATATGGGTGTAAGGCCTGGGATAGGCCTAATGGTCTAATGACTTTATGATATGTGGCATGAGTCAATGATGACATAGGCACTTGCTCTGATAATTAAATGTATGCCCAAATAATCTATGTTATGCTTTCGTAATTATATTTTATACACAGGTGATCAATCTTTTAATTAGTTTGGCCTTCGGTAGCTAAGCTACTAGCCGATTACGGTCCCTAATCTTCAGAGTGGTAACACCTTAGGAATTGGCATTGTCTAGATAGAAATCTTGTTATGAATTACTTACCATGATACGAGTCAAGGTGTAACCTATATGTGACAATATGTGTATTGATGTAATGCTATGTGCACTTGATGATCCAATATGCCCCACTCGGTGCAATATGTATATAAGAATAATGTTTATTGCTTTAATAGTTTGTTTATATACATATAGTTAAAAGATGGCAAAAGAAATGCAGGATCATCTAATGATCATGTTGAGAGGTTGAAAGAGCTCTTACAGGACTCATACACGTAGTTCATGATGTCCAAAAAAACGACAACCACGTCAATAATCCTCCTGAACCGCCTATGCAACGATATGAGAGAAGGGGACCACAACTAGCAAACAGTTTCAACAGTTAAAACCCATCCCTTTTGAGGGTACTCCGAATCCTATGGCAACCGAGGCGTGGACACTTGAGATGGAAAAGATCTTCAAAGTCTTGCCCTGTACTGACGAACAAAAGCTAACCTTTGCTACCTTAACTTTCCAAGGCGCAACACGGATATGGTGGCTATTGGAGGAAGGAAAGAAACCTCGATGGACTTAGGAGCAATTTCTTCTGAACTTCAATAAAAAGTACTTTCTTGATGCGGTGAAAGATAGAAAGACTATTGAATTTCTAACCTCAAATCAAGGGAACACGACTGTAGCTAAATATGAAGCAAAATTTACTAAATTATCAAGGTTTGCCCCACATGTAGTGTCTACCGAAGCTAGAAAGCAAGAAAGTTTAAGAGCGGTTTAAGAAGGAATATTCAGAATCGGATTGACATTCTAAGGCTTCCAACCTATTGGAAGTGGTAGAACGAGCTATGATCGCTGAGAAAAGCAACAAAGAGATGATGAAAAACAAGGACAAGTTTAAGAAGAGGTAAGGCAGTGGCCAAAGATAAGACCAAAGTTTCAAGAGACAAAGTACCGGAGCGACAAGTGGAAGTTCTATGCCACGAGGAGGTGGAGCAAGTCAAGTAAGTTGAGGAATTAGTGACATTTCCCATTATTCTACTTGCCAAAAATGGCATCAAGGCCCGTGTCATCAACTGAGTAGAGCATGCTATGGTTGCAGTCAAATGGGGCACCAAATTAAAGACTGTCCAGACAATGCGAAGGTTCAACACCTAGTGCTTCAGTTTCAGCATCCATAAAAAAATCCACATTGAGTAAGAGGGAGGAACCAAGGAGACAAGGTCGTGCATTTGCACTTATCCCCGAAGACACCCCAACCACTGACTACGTAGTGTCAGGTACACTTTCTATTTGTGGTTATCCTGCCCATATTCTTATTGATTCTGGTTATACTCACTCATTTGTTTCATATCTCTTTGCCCATAACTTGTATAAACTTCTAGAACCATTATCCTATGTTTTATCCGTATCTTTGCCATCTGAAAATTCCATGATATGTGATATGATATATAAATCTTATGATGTCCTTAAGAATGATGTACTCTTGTTGGTTGATCTCATACCCCTTGACATGCACTGTTTTGATGTCATCCTGGGTATGGATTGGTTCTCTCCATCATGCTACTATTGATCGTGTGCTTAAGCAAGTTTTGTTTCAAACTCCTAACCGTTCTAGACTTATCTTTGAGGGAGTTTGTGTGGTACCTCCCTGGTACCTTATTTCTTCTATGCAAGCACAATGCTTGCTCAAGAAAGGAAATCATGGTTTCTTGTGTAATGTTGCAGATAACCAAGCTTCCTCTACATCTTTAGAAGACATTCCTATTGCTAGGAACTTTTCTGATATATTTCCTAAAGAGCTGCATGGTTCATTGGTGGACTGAGAAATTGAATTTACCATCGATGTTTATCTGGGTACACCACTCATTTCTAAAACTCCTTACCGTATGTCTCCATTGGAGTTGAAAGAATTGAAAACCCAACTTCAAGATTTGTTAGCCAAAGGTTTCATTTAGCCTAGTGTTTCACCATGAGGTGCTCATGTCCTATTTGTGAAGAAAAAAGATGGAACCATGAGACTTTGCATTGACTATCGATAATTGAACAAGGTGACTATTAAGAACAAATACCTATTGCCAAGAATAGATGATTTGTTTGACCAACTTCAAGGTGCTCAGGTGTTTTTTAAAATCGATTTGAGATCGGGATATCACCAATTGGTTAAAGCCAATGATATAGAAAAAACTGCGTTTAGAACAAGATTTGATCACTACGAATTTTTGGTAATGCCATTTGGGGTTATAAACGCGCTGGCAGCATTTATGGACTTGATGAATCGAGTATTTAAACAATACTTGGATGAATTTATTATTGTATTTATTGATGACATTCTCATGTATTCTAAAGACCTTGCAGAACATGAACAACACTTAAGAATTACTCTTCAAATTTTGCGAGACAAGCAACTCTATGCCAAATTAAAGAAATGTGAATTTTGGCTGTCAAGCATATCCTTTTTCAGTCACATAGTCAACAAAGGAGTATATGTTGATCCTTACAAGATTGAAGCAATTGTAGAATGGATGAGACCAACCAACATGACTAAGGTTCATAGCTTCATGGGCTTAGCAGGATATTACTAAAGATTTGTGAAGGACTTCTCGTGGATTACTACCCCGTTAACACAGCTGACTAAGAAAAACATACTATTTGAATGGACTGAAGAAAGAGAGCAAAGCTTTCAAGAGTTGAAAAGTCGATTGGTGTCCGCACTTATCTTGGCTCTTCATTCAGTGCCGAAGGCTTTAATATTTCCAGTGATACTTGACACAAAGGCTTAGGATGTGTATTTATGCAACATGGCAAAGTGATCGCATATGCCTCACGTCAATTGAGACCACACGAGAAGAATTATCCCACTCACGATCTTGAATTAGCAACTGTGGTATTTGCATTGAAGATTTAACACCATCACTTATATGGAGTGACTTATGAAATCTACACCAACCACAAAGTATGAAGTACCTCTTCACCCAAAAAGAGCTTAATATGCGGCAAAAAAGATGGCTCGAGTTGATAAAGGATTATGACATGGTGATCTAATATCATCCAGGTAAAGCAAACTTGGTAGCCGACGCTTTAACTAGGAAAGCTACAGCAAATTTGGCAACCTTGATCACTACACAACAAATACTGCTTGATGAACTTGAAGGCATGGAGATGGAGATCATGTCACCAGATTCAGGTGCTATTCTTGCAACTCTAGTTGTGCAACCAACCTTATTTGAGATGGTGAAGCAATGACAACAAGATGATCCACATTTGAAGAAGATATGTGACGACATAGAGGTAAGCCCAAAACCTGACTTCACAATTCGAGATGGAGTACTCAAATTTAGAAATCGACTATACGTTCCCAATATCTCAGAAGTCAAAAAGTAAGTCCTAGAAGAGCCTCACAACTCCAAAAGTTCGATGACAAAATCACCCATATATACATAACAGAGTTTCTCAAAAGTCTCTTGTTGTAAAGTTCGATGACAAAATCAAAAAGTAAGTCCTCGAAAGAAATACCCTCACCTATTCATGATATAACGTATGCCAAGTTTGGAGGACCAAACTTCTTAAAAGAGGGAAGGGTGTAACCCCCTAAATCTTAATTATCATATTAGTGTTTAATCATGTGTTATATAGGTGCTTAATTATTCTTAATTGTAATTAAATATGAAAATTGTATGTAAATGTAATTAGCTATAGAATCGATTAATTAGGCTAACATTGATTAGTTAGTTTTGATTGCACTTAATTGGTGAATGGGTGACTTACACCTAGGTAGCATGAGGGGGTGCCACCTCATGGAAAGAGATACCCCAAGAGCTTTTATAATGAGACGTGTCCCACTCAAATCTTTAGTCATGCAAGTAGCAAGAGGTTGTATTGATTGTATAGTTTTCAGCACTCCACCAAGAAAGATAAAGCTATAAAAAGAGTGCAAGAGAGAGACTTAGTGGAGAGTTTCAACAGTTGGTGTTTGGCTAGGAAGAAAATCAAAGAAAATTGAGAGAGAAGCCGGGATTTAGGTATGAAATCTGACTTTGTGCTTTCATGCTTGCAATTAGTTAGTTAGAATCCTCTTTATACTACTTCTATGTTGCAGATTGATGAATAAAATCATGAGATAGAACTCATTTTGGATAAACCCAGTTTATAGTCTTGAAGGTCAATTTCTGGAAGTGTTCTTGACGAGTTCTTGTAAAAATTGATCATGCCCTTTTCTCTCTTAACTGTCACTTGAGAATAAATTTGAGACGCTTAGATTCCATTAATTTATTATTGTCAAGGCTGAGACTCCATAAGAACACCATACGTGGAGATTGTGACTAGAATTGAACACACATGTTAGGGTAGTCTCTATCTTTTTGGCCATAAGTCTATCAATACTTAGAATTTTGCTATGATACCAAAGTCATTAGAAAATAGACTTGAATACCTTTCTAATGATAGTTTATGGACCAAAATCTGAGTTCAAATGAATGAGTTATGGTTGTTTGAAGTTAGCACTATGTTTCCATCCCGAACTGCACTTTCTGTACAGGGGTCAACCCTGTGTTTTAGGAGTCAACTCCTTTGAACCTAGAATTTGGATTTAAACTCTATGTGAAAAAGGGTCAACATCTTCATTTCAAGGGTCATTACCTTAACACTCCTGGGTGTCCAAACTTGTATTTTGTGAAAAAGAGTTGACATCTTGATTCTAGGGGTCCACATTTTTTGTCCAGGTGTTGACACATTTTCTCAAGAGTTACCTCTTGACCTAGAAGCCCACACTTTTGTTAAAACATCAAAATTTCTTCATGTCTTGATTATTTTAGAACCTATTAATGGAAACTAAAGGTTGTTATGTGAATGTTATATGTCTTGATTATGTACGATTATCTTACGGATAAATTTGAATCATTAAGGAACTTGAGGTGAGTAATGGAGTGACTGGAGTAACCTTATTGTATTTTATAAACAAATACTTTTTTTAGTACAAACTTGCACAATTGATATGCTTTTAATATAAAACCTTTCTTTATGGTACCTTTCCAGTATAATTATTATGTTTTGATACTAAGTCATGTATCTATCATACTATGCAAACCCATGGACTGAATTATCTGAAGGTGAATTGGAATATGTATTAGAAGCTAGTATGTGCCATTCTCAGGGGTCCTACATCGGGGATTTTAAAATAAGCCAGAAGTATGATATAATATGCTTGGGGAGACATCCCCCACGACTTTATGTCGTCAACTTACGCGCCACTAGTGGATGGGTTTGGTTACGGGTCTCCCGTCTAGCCGAGGGCATGAACACATTAAACTTTATGCTTATGATTTGATACTTAAATGCTTTTGCCATTATAAAATTGTCCAAACATATTATGAATGGAACATCTATATGAAATTCTTATTTATCATACGATCTATTCTTAATCTCTTTATTAAAATGCTTATGATGTTTTTAAAATAACTCCATGGTATTTTCATGCTTCAATTGTTCTATTATTCACTGAGTTTTTAGCTCATGCTTTTACTCAACATTTTCAGGGAACCAAGGATGAGAGCCTATAATTAAGGGCTTATTTTGATAAAGATGCTTTAAAAGGATGCTAGAGACTTATGTCCTGTTTTGTTGAAGTTGCATGTTTTACCTTTTTGGACTGTAAAACTTGTAATAGACTTTTGAGAAACTCTGTTATGTATATATGGGTGTAAGGCCTTAGGATAGGCCTAATGGTTCTAATGACTTTACATTATGTAGCATGAGTCGATGATGACATAAGCACTTGCTTTGATAATTGGATATATGTACAAATAATCTATATTATGCTTCCGCAATTATATTTTATACACAGGTGATCAATCTTTTGATCAGTTCAGCCTTCGGTAGCTAAGCTACTGGCTGGTTATGGTCCCTAATCCGCAGAGGGTGGGTTTTGGGCCATGACATTATATCCTTAGAAAACCAAGCTAGTAGAATCTATGGGGCTGAGTTGTAAACCTAGGTTACAATAACTCTGGGAAACCTCAAGCTACCTACCCATCTTACACTGATTAAACTGAAATAGGTAACCCTTTTGTTCTAGCATCAAGATTTCTTATGCGAAGGATCCACCAATTGTGGCAATCACAGAGCATACTGTCTGAAAAGCCTATTCAGACATCATCTAGTGGGTGAAGTTTCCATTCAAACCAATTCTATGGAGTATTTTGCTTTCTACAAGCATATCTATTTTACCAGTTGCTAGTAAATATGTTATCGATCATAAAAGTGACCATCCAAAATCTTTCTGAAAGGGCAGAGACAAAAGCACCAGTATTTTTATGAAGCTCAAATGCAGTTAGGTACAAGAAAATAGTGGAGAGAACTAGCAAACGAATACGACACATGCTAAAATCAGTTTGCTTCTACCAGTGGGCAAGAACCTTGATTCTTGAATTTGCTATTCAATAATTACCCAATTAGTTCATAAAACTTTTGGTTCGTATTTAGCATAGCATATATAAAACATGATAAGCAATACATGTATATATTTTCACGATGGTAAAGAAAAGCCTTTCCTGCTTTTTTAATTTAGAAGGTGAGAAGGAATTTAGTTCATTATAAGCTTCAACCCTATATCGAATATATATGTGTATATATATACGCTTTAACCCTATTTTACATTCAAAATGACTGATGCAGGAAGAGCTTAAATCTCACTCTCATAAAGGAAGGTCCAATTGAGATATGTCGACTCACCTCCCTATTTCACTTCATAGACATCTATACTATTATAAAGCCAACACTGGAGCTTGGTGAGGATCTGTAACGCTTTTTAAGATGCCGAAATCACCCCTACGGTCAAACAAATTTTATTACTTAAAAAGTGTTCTTTTTTAAGTTGACCGTAAGGAAAATATTGTAGTTCAATTGTCAAGGGATATCTGCCACTAAACTTGGCTAAAGTTCAAAGCAAGTGCCACCAAAACTAACTGCTGGAGGCCTTAGATAACAAGGATATTCGTCCAGCATAAACTGAAGCAGATTTAGCAACCATCGTTTGAAATGAAAATTTACATTTTTCAAAAATCTAACCAACCATTTTTGTATTTGAGCTTCTAGATATTTTTCAGTGTATGGAAATTCAACACATCTACCGCAGGATACTACCCTAGTTTGTACACACACACAAACACATGCACACAAAAAAAAGAACCAACCCAAAAAAACCCCCAAATTGATGGTACAAACAGCAGAAATGGCCTTCCTTACATTCACATTGTAACATAAGTTTCCCAAAGTTATGTGCTTCTTAACCGAGGTTAATTACTTTAACTTACTGGTTCCCTATCCCTAATCTTTTTGCTAAGCAAGATTAAGGGAAGTGAGCCAATGACATCAAGCTTGAGAGACCAATCAGTTACCAGCGGGCCTACAAGGCCAGAATTCTTTCAATCCCTAAGAGAGTTAGAAAGCATAAGTGATGCATTTTCTACCTAAGGGACTAATTTTATGAGCGAACCAGGTAGTATGCAAGTTTTTCTGTAAGCTTTATGCAACTCAACCAGGGCAGTTTGTCAATTTCCAGAAGAAAAGGTACACTAGCAATTTGTTTTAGCAAAATTTATACAGAATATAAGAGATTCACCTTATGCGATTCAAGGATGCAATTGCTCGAAGTGCACTCCGAATCATGTCTTCATTACGATCAACTTCTTGCTTGACAGCATCTTGCTTTGGCCTAAAGGTAATAGTTTTCTGGAGAGGATCCACCAACGAGTCTAAAACTGAAAACGAAAATAATTTGGTATGACATACAACCGTTTGGTGAACATATGGACATCATAAAAGTAGAACGGAATGATTCACCAACCTGCCAATACAGCAGAGGGACACTTATCCGCAAGTTTTGAAAGGATTAAATGGCAAGGCATTTTAACGTCGTAATGATCTGGAAAAAGCGAAAATCTTGCAATCAATATCTACTAAAAGCAATTATTCCTCAAGTAAATTGCCATCAACTAACACTAGTAATCTCCCATATTTCAACTAACAATTTGAAGAGACTAAGAAGCCAAACAAGTAAAAACACAAAAGTTATCCTGAAAACGAAAAACATGACCATGTTAAGCATTCCCTTGATGAGAGAGCGAGCGATTGTTATAATCAGGTACAGGAAAGAAAGAAGAGAAAGTGTGCAGTCCATTACCCCATGCAATAAGAGAAGTAGATTACATTCTTCAAAAGTAAGTGACAATGAGATTGATATTAGAGCAAGCAACTCACCATCCAGACCAGATTTAAGGTAGGGAACAATGAAAGATGAAGGGTTCACTTGATCAAGACAACTGTCCAACAACGTGTCCACACATTCAAAAGCTGCTTTCCTCAGCTCAAGCCCATCATCCACTATGTGCTTGAAAGGACCAAGATCAACTGTCCTAATTAATTCTTGCTGCAAGAGAAATGCATTTAGGAATTTGACCACCAAAAGTAAATAATCATCAAAGAAGAATAAGTGGACAAAAGAATAAAATGGCAGCAGCTGAGATAGAAACTGAAAATATTGACACGTAGGTTCTGCAGAAGCTTTTCATGTTACATAATCAAATTTGTGTATTCAATTTTTTCCAGAAAGAGTTCAACTACGACTCTTCTTCCTGTCCCTTTTTTTTTTTTTTGGGGGGGGGAGCAAATAATAAACTTTCTATTAAAAGAGTTTAAGAGAAGCATAGTTGGCCTCATCAAACTCAATTTTAAAGAAGGAAAGTAGATAGGTTCTCATATCAAGCTCACTATCTAAATTGCAAATGTATATTCTATCTTTAGAACCAACAAACCCCCCCCCCCCCCCCCCCCCCCCCCCCCCCCCCCCCCCCCCCACCCCAAAAAAACCAAAAAGAAAAAAGGAAAATAAACAATTTTATTTCTCTTTTCTTCATAATGGCATCAGTCACTCAAATAAGGTCAATTGAAAATATCTTCCCATTGTGTAGGAAACTTATCAATTGGAATGCATTTATGTGTTGCACTGTTGGTTATATGGTCAAACTCCAACACCACTTTTGGTGGAAAAGGTCGTTTATTCTGCTTCGAGAGAAGGGAAGAAAAGACTTACAGTATCATTTTGGGTTTTGAGAGGGGAAGAAAAGAGAGGTTTTGCTTTGAGTCCTATAGCTCATGGTATTCGAATCTTGCTCACTAAAATTGCATTAGTCGGTCTTAAAACCTGATTCTTGCAATATTTTTCCCTAGATCCGTGTTTCAGTCGGGTCCAACTTTGATTCTAGCCGTTGTAACCTGCCATTGCCTACATAATTTAGATCTTAAAAAAGTAAAATAGGTTCACAGAAGGAAATAGTAGTAATATGTTTTATTTACTGAGTGATTGGTTGCTGGATATACAGAAACTAGCTGCTGGAAAATCTCTACAGAGGAACTATTTTGCAGGTCCAAATGTTAAATTGAAGGCCAAGAGAAATCGGAAAGGATTACAATTGATTTAGGCTTAATTGGGTAAAGTTTTAAGACTTAACAAATGAGTGGAGGTGTAAATACTGAATAGTATCACAGGAATGGTAACTTACATGCATTCAGAAGAGAAGATAGAAAAAGAGAAAAAAGAGGAAGAAGAAGGGCTTCAAACATTACAAGGTTGACCAAAATTGCACAAACACAAACTCTTGTACATACAACTATACTAAACAGGAAGATTGCACACGTTTTTATGGACTTCTATGTTTCTCCAAATTCTACTAGAATCAAGAAAACCTAAGGAGTATTGAATAGTTCAAATATTCTACTCTGACCACACGTAAGACTCAACAATTTATACTGCATCAGATTCCACAACTCAGCCACAAATTTGTAAATCATTGAATATTTCATCCCATCAGGGAAACTTGATTCATAGGGAATACCATAGATCTGCATTAAAAAAGTGTTAGTTCTCTCAGTAAAATGATTAAGGTACCTTAACAATAGTCTGATCATAAAGAAGTGGTAACAATTCAGGAAGAAGACCCTTAATGAGGTTTGGCTTATTATGAGCTGCTGTACTTAGAGCCAAGACGGCTGCACGCCTAACATGCTGCACAATCATCACAAAAAAATTAATAAAAAGAGGAAAAGGAGAGAAAAAAACATTAACAGAATAAACAATAATAATTAAAGAATCCATGGTAATGTTACAAAAACCAAACCACCACACTAGTATCCACCAAACCACCAATTAACCATGATAAAAAGTAATGTAGCAAAAATAAAGAGTCAAAAAAAAAAGTAAAATAAATATATGTTGCACTGGAAACAATATTTATCATAAATTTCAAAATTACCCGGTCATGATCCTTAATAAGCATCAGGAATGATGAGATCTCAGGGTATATAATCTCATCTATCTTCTCTGGCCGCTCAACTATAGAATATTTTACAGCAATGACAACTGTTGCTCTAGTGAATGCAGCCTGCCTGGTTGTACGCTCCTGCATGAATACAAAACAAAGGAACATTACTTTACATAACCTATTAAATGACAGAGTAAATATGCACAAAGCCACATTGTCAATGGCACAGTATACCTTTAATGCAGGAATTAATTTTGCAGGTTCAATGAGGGCAATTTTACCCAAACACTCAGCTACCACATTGCGGACACCCTCTTCCTCACTTTCACAGTGGTTGAAAAGCAAATTAAGTATCTTATCAACGCTTGAATCCTGAAACTCTGCTTTATCCACAGATTGCCGCACTATAACCTGCAAGAGTGCACACGTTTTGTGTTGTGGGAGGGACAATGTTCAAGCTAACGCTGACTCAGAAAATAAAGTTAAACTCTGAGAGGATCATCTAGTTCAATGAACAGACCTCCTTCAAAGAATGAAGCAGTAGGTATTGCTTCTTTTGCTGGTTATCAATTTGGTCCAAAATAAATGGCAAATACTTCGACAAATTACCAACAGCAATATTTCCAAGAGCATAAGATGCAGCAGACTTGATCTCTTCAAAAGGAGATTGGAAGGACTCAATAACAATATTCTCTATATGTGCATGTGAACTTAGATCTTTTCTTCTCCCAATCTCTCCCAAACATAGCAAAGCCAGGTGTTGCTTAGCCTAAAACCAAATAAAAAGGAGTTACAAGAAGCATTATCATGAAGAAAGTACTCAAGATGCAAAAAAAAATGACACTAGTTCAGGAATAAAATTCTTCTATTCATATTTATTTTATTGCCAATTAGGGAAATCAAAATTTTAAAATAAAATAAAAAAAACCTCTGATAATGAAATTTTAGCAATTTCAGTTCTTTACAGGATTAGAAGACTTATATCCATCCACAAGGCACTTAAAGCATTTCAGAAGTTCTCCAACCAAAGCATTTGGTCAAAATTTTCAACAGGCTATCAAAGTGAAACCTGAAAATTACACTGATACAGATCACATATCTGATTTCATAAGGTCACTATCACCTTTACATGCCCCAACAAAGTAACCAAAAGATCGATCTGAGAAATAAAGAATTCAGATTCTCCACAGGCAATTGCACTGCCATACATAACTCAGCACATGTAACATTCTGCAAGCACAAGATAATTGTAAATAATTCAAATGCTTTGTTGGCGAACTTCTGACATGGATTTACTTTATTGTCCATGGTTTTATACAATTCTGTTATTGTTTAGGCAGAGAATATTGTCCTTTGTTTTTAACCAGAAAGTGGCTTCTATCTTTTCTTGGTAAATGCTAAGCTGCAAACCATATAAGAACAAGCTCCAAATCAGAAGGAATATCAATATTAATCAGTAACTTACGTTGCTAATCCAACCTTCTTCAACAAAGAATAATAAAAAAGTCTATACGTATATTAAGTAACTATGTAATAAATTCAACTATATAGTTATATAGCGCAATCTTGTCTGTGCATCAAAGCAAATTTTGCAGCTGATGAAGCAACAAAAAGTAATTGAAGATGAAAACCTTACCGAATTGGTATTGCTATCATCTTTCAGGATTTCTGTAAGCATTTTAACTGTAGTTGAACATTTCTGATCACCTGCAGCATGGCAAAGAACAGCTACACATTGAGCTATGGAAAACATCGCCTGTTTTGCAACACCTCCAGACTGAGGGGATGGTTTAGCAGTTGAAAGAAGAGACTCTAGCAAAGCATCAAAACTTGTGTTTGCCGAGTAAACCAAGGAAGCAAAAAACCTTTGTAGAGCCTGCAGTATCCAAAGAAGAGATTCATATAAAGCAAATATCCTGGATCAAACAACAATTCCAAAAAAAGGCCAGGGTAGTACCGAAAGGGCTTGCCCCTGAAGCAATGAGCTTCTTATTAATGTTAGTGCTTGAGGAAGAACTTTATTTCTAACAGACAAACCAACATTTGGGATTGACCTTCTGTCAGCCATCAAGGTGCAGCAGAGTTCCAGAGCTAGCGCCGTCATGTGTAAGTCCGAATCACTGATGTGCATACAAAGAATAAGAATAGAGCTAGGGTTCAGATTATTTTACGAAGCCAAACTCAAAAATAATCATAGCAATGTATGAGAAGATGCAAAAGCATAAAGAGATAGGTAAATGAAAAAATGATTGATTGAAGGAGTAAACCTAGGGGGAAAAGTCCAGTAAAGAAAACCTTATCAGAGTTGAAAGTTCCGCAATAATGACTTCGTACGCAGCTGAACCAATTTTATCACCATAAGCAACAATTAGAGAATTCAGTGTCCCCAATGTCGCCTGTCTCAATGCCCGATTAGCCTATTTTCAAGAAGCAGCAAGCCATTTCAGAAACTTCCTATCCACTAGTCATACAGAAGAGGCATAATTTTCTAAACAAAAAAAAAAACTAGAAGAATAATAGTTGCTCATACCTTCCGTAAGAATGCAGTCAACTCCGCAATAACATGCTCTAGAACACATGAGAGGTCTATCCGCAGTGGAGAAGCAGCAATAACAGCAAAAGCCTGGAAGCCAACATCGGGGTTTAGTATTGTTACACATATAAACAATTTATATCACATAACCAATGAAAACTTCCAGCTTCGACCAATAAGGACGACATCCATGGAATTGCATAAAAATATAAGCAGTAAAAGATGGAATCACATAAGTTATTGGTTACTCTTTAACAAATTAAATTCACCTACTTCAAATATAATCAGTTTAAAGCATGCAACAGAATGAAATGTTACCCTACATCTTGAATAAGCAAAAATGGAACATCGGCTACCCCAAAATCTGTTTGCCTTACCAACTTGAAAAAAGGGTAACATTGACCACTTGTAGGAAAATTATTCATGTGTCCATCAAGTGCCAAAGAAAATAATATAGGTTCAGCTTTTATCAAGCAAAAAATCCAGCTGTTATCAACCATGACATCGTAGAATCCAAGTTGACCAAACAATGCCCACAAGAAGGCAGCCAAAGGGTATGATGTTCAAGGTGAAGCTGTTGAAACCAGGAAGTAACAAGGTAAAAACTCTTTAAACACGAGTGTTTTAAGCGAATACTCAAAAGCTATGGAAAATAGTTTCTAGTAGGAAATAGATGGTTTCTGTATGTAAAGAGTATTGTAAATTAAAGAGAGTAATTGATTTTATCTACGGATGAATTGTCAGATAGAAGTGTGTACAGTGTACACTGATTGTGCTTAATTTTGTTTACTCTGGCTCTTCGTTTATTGGAAAGTCGCAGATCAGTTTAGTTCACTTTTGCCACTATTTTGTCACATATATAAACAAACAAAAGGTAAAGGGACACATGAGATAATGGCTGGTTTGTGGCGATACTATATTATAATATTATGCTATTCGATTAATATGAGGTTTGGTTATTTGATTGATAAATTCAATATATTAGTAGATTGGTAGTGCATGACAGTGGAGAAATTATGTTTTGGTTGTTACGGTGTATTACATTGTTGGGTTAAAGGCTTGGTAGTTCTTCGGCACATCATTTGAAAGTATCACTTCATTCATATCTTAGAGTACACTGTTACTTATATAAGACGAATCTGGAAAGCTTCTGCTTCCGTTGGATTTATATTGAGGCAGATAGTATCATTGTTATAAAACTAAATAAATATAAAGCAAGCAAAATAACCAAACACAGTATATCATAAAATTAGTTCTTCTAGAACTGCCAAATAATAGTTGGATAGTTCTTCTAAAAATATTAGGGATAGATCTTCTTGATCACCCAAGACTTTATTTCTATCATAAAACAAAATATAAAATATAACTTGAACTGAAATATTTTACATACACTCTTTGCTTTCTTCTCTCTTCTTTATTCTCTCTCCTTTTCTTTCTCTCTCTCCTATTCTCTCTCCTTCTCCTCTATTTCTCCGGCTTTATTTATAGACAAAAAATACGCACAGTAATGAGAGAAAAACGTCATTGCTTACATTATGGTTAAAAAAGTCATCCATAAACAATGATTTCACTGTTTCCATAACAATCATGATATTGTTGAGAGCACGTGATTGAGCAGTGGATTGAGCTTAATTGATTATGTTTTCAATTAATTATATTTTGTTCATTTCTTTCGTTTTAGTAGTTAAGTTACTGTCTCTTCAAACACCACCCCCCCCCCCCCCCCCCCCTCCAAAACCAAAAAAAAAAAGGGTCTATCTCAAGTAAATGCATAAGCATGTACAGAGGCGAGCATATGCATACAATGTAGACAAAACAATATTCAACTGAAAGAACACAAGCTCACCAACATTCATACACTCCTAAATGTAAAACACAATAAAGGATTTGTAAGTTCAGTAATTTGCTCATCACAGCATTAAATTATTTTACAAAACCAGTCCTGTTTCATAATTTGTAACTTATGTTTCAGAGCATCCATGAATCATTTCCACACCGCTAGAACCACGCCAATATTTCAGCTGCAAGTAGGACACAAAATTCCAACATTGGAAACAGAAACAACTTTTAAGGCGCTGCAATATTGGTGGTATCATCCTTGACATGAGCCATATGTTAAGAAAGAACCCAGTTCAGTCATTAAAGTAATCAAACGCCATGCCTTCAATGTAGTCCATCATCAATTTGTAGAGGACTGTTACATCTAGATGCGAATTGAAAACTACATAACAAAGGAGACTTGACCAATATGTATAAATGTCAGAAAATAACACCAATGTGAGATTCATTTATTTGTCAACGTGTAGGACACTAGCAGACCACTTGCCACATTGTAACTATTAAGACTATTTCTAACATTAGAAGTAGAAAAAATGAATTCCCTAAGACCAACCTTCACAGCTGTAAGTCGGGTAATTTCATTGCCCATCCGATCAACAAGAACAGGAAGGCATGCTGGTAGTTCTGCTCTGATGTTATCGCCAAATGTTGAAATGACGAGTCCCATGCAAGAAATCGCACACTCCTTAACCTCCTGTAGAAGAAGCATCATAAGACAAAGTACAAATGCACAAAGATAATCATTTTGTGAGGAACTCCACTAACCTGATCTTGATCTTGGTTTGTCAAGCGCGACATGATGGCATTATATATCGGATGAACATAGGGCTTGAAATCAAAGCCACAACTCTGTGAAACAAAGCATTAGCGCAAAATGGTACGGCGATATCTTAAACTCAAAGATAGAAGGAAGTAAAAGCAATCTCACTTCAATATTTGGACGCACAACAC
Organism: Euryodendron excelsum; assembly: GCA_033060915.1. NCBI lineage: Eukaryota > Viridiplantae > Streptophyta > Magnoliopsida > Ericales > Pentaphylacaceae > Euryodendron > Euryodendron excelsum. The sequence goes on from CM065377.1 coordinate 13,427,622, forward strand.
GAACAAGTTTCCCACATACTCGTAATGCCTCAGCTGTAACTTTGTAATAGCGCTCGCTAACAGCAGATAAAACAGGAGAAGAAAGAGCCTGAAGAAACATCAGTTATAAACGCTCATTACAGAACCAATCTGTAGGATGGAGATTATGTTAAGATGAAGATTATTCATATGAAGCAATGAAACTACAGAGGATGAAGGCCAACACAAAACATATTAACATCGAAGAGGTCCGCTTACCTGGGCTGTTTATTGCAGTTGAATTATAATCCAGATGGGGGGTTATTTGTTAACTTCAGAGGTTCAGATTTTTCGGACATTCAGATATATAACTTGTTAATTCTTATTGATGGTTGGAAATTAGTTAAGTCCTATTTAGAATTTAGAAAACCTTCAATGTGGATCTTCCTAACATTACTTCATAAGAATTCCTATTTTTAAGAATTCCAGCTTTGAGTCCACTTTAGAGTTTTTCTTTTATTGCATCAGTTTTATTTGGAAACTTCATTTTTCACAAATTCAAGTTGTATCAGTGTTAAGTTGGAAAGAGTTTTAGTAACGAATTACTAGTGCTGAATATTTAACTAACAGAAAATTTTAAAGATAACATTTCTCAGTTAAGATTAAAATTTGCCATTACCTTACATTGAGCATATTTAGCATATAATGACAAGTTAGGTCCTCTCATTTAAATTTTAAAATTATTCAATTTAAGCGATAGGAGATTATAAGTTATCAAATGCACTTAATCACAAAACCACTGAAATACGTTTAGTTTTAGGCACTTAATTACGTTATCAAATAGGCCTTTATAGTGTTTTTTTAGGACTTGCCTAGGAATTTTTCTATGTATATAAATAAGATTGTTTGTAAATAAATAAGACTACAGTGAATTCAGAATATACTTGAGGAGTCCAATTGACAAGAACTTGATATTCTCAATCTTTTTTGCTGCCACTGCTTCTTACGCTGATTAAATGCCATCCAAATTCTCGCAGGTTATATTCTGAGTACCGCGACTTACAGTCCTCAAAAATCAAATACCCCAACCATATTTCATCCAAAAAACATTGTCCATCCCTCATATCTCCTCAAACCAACCAAATATAGATTCTTCTAAGATAAACCTATCAAATAATTTATTGTAGACAGCATTATCCTTTAGTTCTAAAAGTCATGGGGTTGATACTGGTTTGGTGCTCCTAGTGGACACTTATTAAAAAATTTAAAATAATGTTCTAAAATTGCAATGTATTCCCTACATCAAAGGTACACATGAATAAGCAAAACCATTGAGGTGACTTGAAGGAGACATTTTCAGGTCCCCCAACAAAAATACATGCTATATCCACATGCAACTATGGTAACCAAGGTATTAATTTCAGAAGCTTCCACAACTCTAGTCAGCCTCTAATCGTCAATCGAGGCCATCACCCATTGTCAGTCCTATCACTGTGGATAGGTGGAGAGGGCAGAAACATTTCCATACATGAATTCACATTCTGCCTTGGAAAACCACCAATCCACTGAGAACAAGTTGGTACTGTTACCTTAATATAAGGGTGGAAAACAGAAGGTGAATGCGAGGCTAGTACTAGTCTTGTAAATACAAGAGCCTCAATCTTCAAATTTGAAGTAGCGGATTTCTCCTGGTAAAGATAACAGGAAAAAAAGGGAAACCCAAAGCATTAGCATATAGATGAACAGAAAGGGCAGAAAAAAAGAAAAAAAAAAGCACATAATGTACATAGAAGAAAGATTTCACACAAATTAATACCCAATAACATGACAGAATTTTACTCACACACAATGCTTTTTCTATTCCAGGAATGAGAGATCCAATGTGGTCTGCAAGGCAATCAGGCAAGACGACAACAAGTTCTTTCAGAACTGAAAATGCACCGACCTGCATACAAAGAAGTCATCACAAATTGTGGAAATTTCAAAATTGAATACCAGCAGTACAGTACTATCAGCATACTCCAAAGTCCAACCTTTGTCTTAATAGATTTCTCACGTAGCTGCCTCGTTATAGACCTAACAATCTTGGGTACTTCTTGTTTCAATAACCACCTTGGACTGCATAAGATGCCAAGAATTTAGTGTTAATTCATACTAATCAATAGAGTAAATAACAATTTGTCTCAAACGATAAACAAGGCAAAACATTCAAAACAATTAACTATGCATCCATGTGACGCAAGACAATGCCCTCAACATTTCTGAACTCTCTAACCCTATGTTTGGTACAAGCGAATGGAATGAAATGGAATGGTCATTCCCACTTTATTCTCATTCCCTTGTTGGAATGACCATTCCCTCTTTCAAGTGTGTCAATGGCCATTCTATTCTCTCATGGAATGAGAACATAAAACAAAACATGGTAACATTTTTATTGTCAAATTTCTTGAAAATAAAACATTTTTGGTAACATTTTTTTATGTTTTTATTTTAACAATTGAAAAACAATTTTACAAAGTCGAAAAATTTTGAAAAAATACTTCTATTTTTTTGTATTTAATTTTAAAACAAAACTTCCTCCCTTGTCCTCCATTGCCACGCCCTACCACCACCAGTCGCCACCGCCCCTACCACCACCCTCCGCCACCTCCATCACCCATTCTCATTCTCATTCATTCCCTTGTACCAAACATAGCCTAAGGGATTTTCTTACATGCACACATGCATGCACTACTTCTCATGAAACTAACTTGTGAACCACTAACAAATTGAAGATCTTTCTATCCTACATGCATACTCTTTCAATATAGTTGTACATGCTAGTCCACCATGTCAGATATCACGCAGAATGGTGGTCCAGAATCAACACCTTACCATCAACACTCTTTCAAGATAGTTGTACATATACATGCATGCTCTTTGTTTTTGCTACTGCTTTTTCTTCCCATTAGAAGATGAAAGCAAAGAGTAAGGTGGTGGCAGCGGACACTATTTTTGTGCTAGAGGTGAGAAAGCTCCAAATTGTTTTGCTCCTCCGCTTTTCACGTTTCTGTGGTTGCTGTTGCTAGGGAGAGGTGGAGAGAGAAGACAGAAGGAATGTTAAGGGTGGGAAATGAAGTGATTTTACCATTACACCCCTCAACTATGCTCACATGCATGGCACATGGTCATTTTCAGTCCAAGTATGTAGCGTCCATTTTCAATTGGACTAATTAAACACATTTTAAAAATAAAAGGGTAAAACTTGTTGCAATTGGAACTACAAGGACCAAATCAAGACAAACAATAGGGACTATAGGTGTAAATAACCCTTTTTTTAAAAGAAAACATGATATTGCATACATGGGCCATGATGTTGCATACTTGGGCACCACAAGTCAAGCAACCATAGGAATTCCGTAACCTAGGAATAAATATGATGGTAAAGATAAAATATAGTAATAATAAGAAACTATTTAAAATTATATGAATTTGTTAAGCGTCATCTTCCACATTATGCACTTTCTAGCATAGCAAAAGAAAATTAACCAGAGTTATTTATACTTGTAGATAATAAACGTATACATATAAAAATTTATATTGATATGTGTCCTTGCTGTGATTTTGTCCTACTCTTTTGAATTTGTAGCTTTATCCATGTCATATCATGCCCATGTCTATGTTGCTCATCTAACAGGTACTGTTATTATAAGAAATTAATAATTCAAGGCGCCCAAGTACTATTAGACTATAGTTTCCAGTGCTGAAGTACTACAAACATTACCATAATGTAGCTAGGTTATTTTACAATTCAAAACCACACATATTTTTGTTAATAATATAGCAAACAGTCATAACGTGATAGCAGGGATGAGAAGAAGAAGATGGAAAGAAACAATTTAACAAGATTTGCACTTCAAGAAAACATAAACTGAAAGACACTTACCTCATTTCATTTACATCAATCTGCCCTTTTGTGACATTTCCCGTCTGACGAAGTAACTCGATGAATGTATTGAATACATCCATCTGCAGCACAAAATAAATAAATAAAAGATAACCAATCTTATCACATGCAAGACCCCCCCCCCCCCCCCCCCCCCCAAAAAAAAAAAAAAAGAAATAATAATAATAATCAATTAAAAAACAATTAATCAATTAAAGAACAAAAAGGGAAAAGAGAGGAAATGAATGAAACTATTTTGAAGATGTAAAACAGAAAAAGTAACATATTAACCTTACCTTAACATTCTCTTCCCTTTCTTTAAACCTATCTATCAACTTTGGACAGGCCTGCACAATTATATATTCATGTGATAAGTAATCCACATTTTAGTAGCATTTAGTCATCTACATACATGGAAGAACCTGGAAAAAACTATTGAAACCAATCCCAATTTTTATTTTTTACTCCATAAGACAATTTCAAAATCTCAATTCCCAGTTCAAAAACATATAGCATATTTTAATAACATTGATGAATTGAACTCAAGACAACAGGTGTACATAATATCAAAACAGCAACCCACAAAGTTCAGAAAATAAAATTCAGAGGCTAAAAAAAAGATAGAGACTCAATAGAACTTAAAAATATATACCTCCTCATAAAGCTTTGAGAGCATCTCAGGACGGGAAACAATCAATGCGGCTAAGCATTTAGCAGCAGCTCTTCTAACTTTCCAGCTGATATCCTCATCATCTGTATATTCATTTGCACTCTCACTACAAGGTCATCAAGTACTTAGATATCAGTGAGAATTTTATCATACACAAATAATTTAACTTTAGCATGCTGAGATAAACAAAGGAACAACCACATACTCATCTTCCTCCTCCTCATGACTCTCATCATCAGTGTCTTCCTCCATGTTATCAGTGAAATTCGGATCATAACTAAGATATTCTAGTGTAAGGTGAAGAATTTTGTCACAGTAGGAAGAAATATCCCTGGGGCACCTGAGTAGAAAACTCTCCAGTGCCTGCGATCAAAATTGACACATATGCATCCCAGTTGGGAGATTGAAAACAAAAGGGGATATAACATGAAGAATCAAAGGAAAGCATTTACATACACAATACCTGAAAACTATATTCCCGAAGCTCCTCATCATTTTCTGATGCACTTGTGCAATAGTTAATGAGTACTGGAACAGTATCTCCAAGATGGGGCCCAAAACGATATCCAACAGCACGGCTAAGACACAACAATCCCATGGCTTGTTAACACAGTATCTCATCAAAGAACAGATAAATAATCTAAAAACATACAAAGGAAGGAAGACAGGCAGGGATGGGGGAGTAGACTCAAACAGTGGGATAAAGACATAATATGAAAGTCTACCCTTTTGGGGTTCTTGGATTTCGGAAAAAAGGAAACGAGAGCACTTGTGCAGTAGAGAGGATAGTCGAGCATTAAGACAGGTCTATTGTCAGTTTGGTAGCTTTTTAATGCTTCGATCCCTTTTACTCTCAAATATCAACATTTTCATTTTGGTGATTATCATAAACAAAGCCTCTAGTATGCTTTTTGGATGGAATAGTCCCCAATAATAATTTATGTGGTTTTCATGTTTTTGGACAGTACCAATGAGCATGCCAAAGCCAACCCTTCATCCAGTTCCTGAGCAAAGACCACTCAAGAGGGAACAATTTCCTTGAGAGTAGTAAAGAACATAAGTTTATATGTTATCTTTATCTGGGAAAGTGGTAAGTTGACTCAAAACCCCAATCAACTAGCGGAGGGAGGCACCTGGATGCCACTGTGCCACAACGTGTATTAACAAGATTACTTCTTCTTCTTTTTTTTTTTTTTGATAAGTACATATTGAATTACTTTAAAAAAGAGAGAGAAAATTAACAATCCTTTGGCAAGACCCTATCTCAAACCAACAGTCTCCACAGATCTTGCTAACCCACCATCAAGAATAAAGGGATTTTCAAGGCAGACTAGGAGACGAAGTTTAGCACTAATTGGCACAATGACCAAGAATTTTTTTAATTTATTATGTTACTATAAAATCATATTTAATGATAAGGCTCCTATACAATTTTCAATAATTGGAACTTTCAGAAGGGGAAGACAGTGGTTCCATTGACGCAGATAGTAGACTCATCATTCAGAAGGGTATATGCTCTAAAGCCTCTACAGGGATTCCTATTTCACTTCTGTAAAAAAATTGAGGGCCACCAGAGAATGGCATTTCAGACTTCGAAGACAATTCAATAAACCGAGGGAACAAAAGGAACCTCGTCAGAAAAACTAATCCAATCTGAGAGAGGAAACACACTTTAAACCATCAAATAGAAATTTAAAAACTTACCTTAGAGCCCCAATCATCTGAATGTTTGTTCGAATCATTTCAGATTTTGTTCCCTTAGTATTCAAAAGCCGAACAACTTCAACTGTTGCCTTTGCCAACAAATCATCCGACAAGCTAGAAGCCAGGGATGCTGAAGGAGGAAGTGTGTTAGTAAAATTACTCAAATACAAAGGTCCCAAACATTCATCCCAGACATTAGACAAAGTGTTCCCCCCCCACCCCAAACCACCCTTCTTTTCTCTCAAAGCACAAGCCTTACCAATACATGAAACAGTCTTCTTTCTAACACTGGCTTGATTGCAACTCAACTGGGGTAATAATGCACCTAATAGCAGCTCATGGTCTGATGCCATCAGATTCCCATATTTATGAAGAACGTCACATAAAATATCAAGGCATTCACACTTTATCTCTGTACTCGTTGCCTGGAAAAAAATTTATAAAAAAAATAATATAAATTAGTGGGAATCCTAAAGACAATTATCATTAGACTTAAGGGAAAATAAACACACATAACAATGCAATGATGATAGCAATTGAACAGCTTTAAAAGGGGCCATTCTTGCTTTTTCTATATCAAACCCTTAGGCAAATGTTCGACATCCATAAGTTCTGCAGAATTAAGGACCAACTCAATCCCTACAAGATGAGACATCAAATGGGACCTCTGGCAAAATCCGTAAACACAGCCACAGTACATTTACACAAAGAAGCCCCCTACTATAAACACACCCACGGAGTTTCCTTTGCGTAGAAAATTCTGCAATTCCAGTCCTCATGCAAAAACAAGCATTAAAGCAAGAAAACATATTTTTGGCTTCACTATGTACAAAACTGCACAGAATGAGTTTTTTGTTGACATAACCACTTTCACTGATCCACTTGCACCTCTTTTTATGGAAATACATTAAATGATATCTTTAGATATTTCGCAATGCATAGATGCAAGCCCATTTGTTTACACATCAAACACAAATAGTGAAAAACCAGGAAGCACGGATATGGATGCGGGTATGAATATGGAGTCATGGACATGGGACAAGGCATTTTCAAAAAATATGGATACAGTGGGAATACGGCAAAAAAATATATTTTTATTTGCTATGTATATAAATGTAACATCCATAAAACATCAAAAACAAGATGAAAACAACTAAACAAGTTTGGAATTATAATATATTAGCTAACAAGTTAAGAATTTGAAGAATTGAATTTGGGTATTTTATGCTTGGTGTTCAAAAGTTTTGATATGTATAAATTCAACTCCATTTAATATTATTAACAATAACATTTCAATCCCCCCTGTCCCCGATGTGTCCGGAACTTATCCACTGCAAACAATATTAATAAAAAGATTGGAGGTGCCAATTGGCATGTCCAACACGTGTCCTAACATGTCCAAGGAGTATGTGTGTTCGACATGCAAAAGCACCCTAAACGGAGTATCCGTGCTTCCTAAAGACCAATATACCACAACCTTACGTTCCTTTGGTTTTAAAGCTTTATCATAAAGATCTATACATACAAACGAACTCCAAGGCCTCATTTGCTTTGCAGGACAAGGCCGGACTGGACTAGTAGTCCAGTGTTGTCCCGCGTTTGTTTTAACATTTTGCACCGGACTAACTGTCCTGATGGGACTGTTAAACCCACATACGTGGGATTAAGTTGTCCTGAAGGGGGTGTTGGGACTAATAATCCCGGAACTATTTACAAGTTGGACAAACGAGCAAGATTACAATTATACCCTTATACAAAACAAAACCTAACTCTCTTTTCTCATTTGCTTCAGCCACCTTCTCTCTCATCTCTCTTGTTGCGATTTTGCGATCTGAAGCCCTAGCTCATTCATCGCCGTGACTCGCCATCATCGCCTCCAACTTCGACATCAAGATCGAAGCTCTTGGCAGTCCTAGCTCTCAGCGGCTTCCGCCGCCTCCATTCCCTCTATCTCTTGCTCCGCTCCAAACCCTCCTCTTCTTCTTCCTCCTCCTCGCCTCATCTTCAACATGGCCTTGTCTTCCATAGCTATCCTCGGTGATTCCGGCGAAACCCACCTCGACCACCGCCAATACTTGTTGGGGAAAGGACAAGGTCCACCTCTCGCTCTCTCTTCGCTCCCTCCTCTTCTTCTTGGTTCTTTGAATTCTGAGCTTTGTTGTAAAATTGGATATGTATTAATGATGAAATTGGAAATGTCATTATATCTATTCCTTTTTTCACTAAATTGGGCCTCCGTGATATTCGTGGAAAGGGGAGAAAATTTTTAACTTACTTTAGGTGGGTAATCGAGTGATTGGGGGCCTTACATACATAATGGTGTTTGTCTTTTTTTGGATCTGTAAAGTGGATGTAATGAAGGATACGTAGGTAATGGTTGTAGACTAACTCTAGCTTTGGATATTTTGATGGTGGTGTTGCCATGGATATTTGGATGAACAGGTTTTCGAAGTCATGTAAAAATTAAGGTCCATAACTTATTTTCCCAGGTTGCATGATTTGCATTATAGGCAATTTTCATGTTCTGGATTTCCAAATTGCATGTTTACATTCGATTTCCAGATTGCAATATTCCAGCTGAATTGCTTACCTGTTTACCCAGGAATGGTTGAATTGATAATCACCTAAAAATATATGAAGAGGGGTACGATGGCCATTTTGTTGCATTTGTCCAGTCCGACTATTTGCAAACAACACTTGGATAAGGTCGGATTACCTGCAATCCTGAGTCTTGTCCGGAAAAAACAAACATGCTTCTACATGGAATAAGTGGGACAATAAGTCCAAGGACAAAGAGTCCAGGGACTAGTAGTCCAATCCGGCCTCATCTAATCCGCGAAGCAAACGAGGCCCAAGTGTTTCAATGCATCTACAAAATTTTCTAAAATACTACCATTTGCTAGTTCTAACCCATTTTCTAAATCATTTCCATATTTAACCGTTTAACTTACCCCAACAGTGAAACACAGAGAACAAACCAAAAGTATGAATAACTTGTGCATGTACATGATCCATCAATAACATAGCACTACAAAATTGCCCCAGCCACATCCCATGCCTGGAATGTTACTTCATCTTATTATCTACTTGAAGACTCCAGTTTGGTACAAATAAAAACATTGCTATGGAGAAAGTGACCCCTCAAGACTTCTGCGCTGCATATCCAAGAAGGCATGTTTTCATTTGATTATCTGAAGTCAGAGCCAAGGGATTAGCTCAACATCAACTTTTTTTTAGCCATGTCTATGCTCAGAACACTACCACATCTTATTATCTTCTAGAAGACTCCAGTTTGGTACAAATAACAACACTGTTATGGAGAAATGCCCCCATGAGACTTCCGCATTGCATATGTAAGGACCATACTTTGATCGGGATATTTTAAATCAGAGCCAGGAAAATAAATGACCGGCTAATTCATGCACAATTCCTGCCATGAGCTTTTCAATCATCCATATCATTTAGTCCCACTCCTAGTAATCATGAAACAGGTCTATTTGGCTGCTCAATTGTGTCTGCTTTTCATGCAAATTGTTTTCTTTCGAAACTAAGATTATCTACTATCATCTAATTAGAGAGTAAGTGTACTGCAGCCCTAACTCACTTCATTTCCAAATTCCACTAAGCTTTCCTATGAAGTAGTATTAATATAAAGTTTTAAGAACTCACCAGGGCAGTTATTCCTTTTATCAGCTGCGGAGAGATGGAAACAAGAACAGATTGTGCAACAGATGAGCTAGGGGCTTCAGCAATAATTGTCTTCATGGCAATGCTTGCAATGTCCCGATGCTGGTCTTTCCCATTTAGTATTTTATCACAAAGCTTGTTAGTCATCTCCACAACTTGTTGCTCACGGACTTTCTTCACTAATGGAGCAAGACTGAAATGTCACAATAAAACGAACAGTTATGATTCAAGAAACAAGCAATGGACAATATCAATTTACAGTTTCCAGCAGCTTCCACAAATTGTAATATAGTTCCCTTTGAACAAGCAAAGTCTGGTTGTTCCATAAGGTAAAAAAACAATAACAAAAAAAAAAAAACCACAAACAAAAGCAATAATAAAATAACACTACAAATATATTTGGTAAAGGTTTCGTCCCATATGTTTAATCGACTCTTGAGCTTATATCGCCACACTTACTCTCAATGCTATATAAAATAAGTAGAACCATCTGAAGAAGATTTAGGCATTAAAAGACAGGAACAAGAATGGCAGGACACAATAATAGTCGACCAACATTCAAGTGGAACCTCACGAGCACTTACAGTTATGCATAAAAATGAAAACACAGCAAATAAAGAGCATGTTTAAATTATGAAATCTACAAAATAGAATAAGCGCTTACAAGACAACTTAGAGAAGTGCATCCAATGAATAAAGAAATGGCACTGAAATTTAAAAACATATACGAAAGAAAAAAAAAAAGAAAAGAAATGATTACACCCCCCTCAAAAGTTTGTTTTTTTTTTTTATTTGAGCCTAGCTTCTCAGGCTGTGAGAGATGGTTTTTTTAAGCTAGGTTATCTACTGCCTCCTAGGTGAGGCAGTGTGGCTATGTGGCTTTGTATCTTGGGTGCCCTTTGGGATGTGTCTTGAGCTTCTCTGTATATCTCTCCTTTTGTAATAAAATTCTACTTACCAAAAAAAAAGTAGATGAACAACAGCCTGAGAAACAGGGGAAAAAAAGTATCCTCCATGTTGCAAGGCTTCCAAATTAGTCATTCCTAACCTTCCAAAATCACCCACAAGTAAGCAAAATAAACCCTTTTTTTCTTACAAAATTAGTCATTCCTATCCTTCAAAAATTACCCACACCTTCTTGTTTTCTATAAGTAAGCAAATAAAATATTATTTGTACCAAATGTCACTCTTCACGCTCCAAAAATTGAATTCCGAAAAGAGAAAAACCACCAGTATTCACATATTAGTAAGTCACCAGACGAAAAAAAAAATGGCACCATAGAACCCTCCCCTCACAACAATTTGCACATGATTCAACTACTTAGTTGGTGATGTTTATAAAAATCGTTGGTAATTTATGTTTATTTGTTATATATGTGTATATATTATGGGTCTAAATTTCCTGCAGTGCAACAGTTCAAAATCTGACCAAGGCAGAATTGATGTTAAAAGGCCATTTTTTTTATAGGCAATAGAACAGATAGCTGATCTGTTTTTCAACGACTCCTAGTGCAATAAGTGTTCCAAATTTGCACACAAATAAGGTACCCAACCAGAGAACTCAATGCAAACCATAAAGCACTGATCCTACGAGTCCTTTTAAGCCTTTGTAATACCAATGCATTCTAATGGCAAGAATAAATATTAATGGTTAATATCTGCATTCCTTATAAGGCAACATTACAAAGAGTATTCAGTAGTCACTATAACAATTCTGCAGGCAGGTTTTATTCAATTTTAAAGAAGGCCCACACTCTCCATTTCCATGCAGTGACGTCCTAGTGCTTTCTAACCCCCATCTCTTCCTGCAATGTTTGGTCTCTTTCTTTAATTAAGTGCTTTAAGCTGGAATTCATTGATTGTTTTTCCGAACTGAAAGGCGAATGCCATAAAGTTTCAGATGCAGGTGATACTCTCCAAATTTCACCCCCTGTTGGAATTTACATAGCCAAACTGACTTCACACAAGGAAACTGAGCTCCCCATTCAGTTGACAAAGGAGTGGAGTAAGGAGCTATCTACGAATAAATGTCACATTGAATGAACCTGCAAACACGGTCTTGATGAAAATGACCAAAAGATGCATTGCATATAAAGCATACAGATGCCTCACCAAATCAAGGTTCCAATGACCGAGATATCAATAACGAAAGTTATCAAACAGCTTCTTGGCACAGTCTCTCAAATCATAACAGGAGTTGCGCAACCAACCATGATTACAATCACACTGAACTATAGATTGAGATTACATTACAATTTTTAATATGTTTTCACCACCAATACAAGAATGCATGTAAAGTAGTTATTAGAGAAGAAAAGGCAAATAAGAATCATTTTAAATTTTTACTTTGTCGAATATAATTTTTTTGATTCGTAAACACAAGAAAAATGAACAGAAATCAATAGCCAGCACGAGCGTTAAACAATTAACAGGTGTAAATTTACCAGAACTCCAAGGGCAACCTTTTACCATACTCTTCGCCATCCGTTTGGGTGTGCCAAGTGTGATTGCTAAGCCAAAAAAGTTGTAGTAAAGCTAATGGTTGGAGTAAAAAGGTTCACTTATTTGGAGGGAGGTAATCATCAATGGAGATGTAAGCAAGAGGGATAACAGTGATAAGGGGTTTTGCCAAATGGAGGAGATATGGTCCAATTAATAAGCCAGGTATTAGAAGGAAAAAGGTCTGCAACAGGAGGCTTATCAGGTCTCAAATAGGAGACTTGGAATGCTAACCAAATTTAGTTATATTTGATCACCAAAATATTGCAAAGTCCATGAATTAACCAGAAGGACAACATAATTCACTCACTAGACAACAAGAAATGTCTGAGAGGGAATAAAGGCAAAGCCTCCCTCCAATTCAGTCATATTTGGAGGACACTTTTAGCGCCTTTCAATGACACTTGTAACTATAAAAAAAAAATTTCGGTCGATTTAAAAGGCACATTCTTGTCTTGGCTAGGAATTAACCAGCCTCATTGTGCTTGCTTCAACTGCCTTGCCAATACCCCAAAGTCCAACAATGCAGTGAGGTTGGTGTGACCCAATGTGAACATGCATCAAGCTCATTCAAATACCATCAGCCATTTTTTTTTTTTCACATGTAGCACCACTACAAATACATATCTCATCATAATCATTCCACCACATTATTTATTTCTTTACAGCACATCACAATGTACGATAGCGCATGGTTGCCTACCTGTTTCTATAGTTGTCCTTTGAAATTCCAATTAAATTTGTAAGATGAATAGTATTACAAAATTTATAATAATAAAAAAAACTCCTATGAACTGTTTCAAAATAAATACTACAAAAGGCAAATAAAATTTGAGGAAAAAAAATGAGCCACTCATAAGGAGAACAAGATCAACTGATTTATAGCTTGATTGTCTATCAAGTCAAGGCCAACCCAAAACTCTACACTTAAATCACTCTCATAGGAAGAAATGAAACATCAAATAGGAAAAAAATCAAACCGGTGCTTAACATATTTGCTAAGCAAACCAAGTTCAGACAACCTCGGGCTTAACTTCAATAGGCTTATCATTGCAGAATGAAATTTTTTTTATCTTCACTGCAGAAGGAAATTTTTGGCAATCAAAATGGTTGCCTCTTTCCAATCATGGAACAAATAAATTCATTTAACACCACCAAATTTCTGGAGAAGTGAATCATGAAAGATGTTCAAGCCAAAATGTACATGAACAAAAGATACAAACAAATAAAAATTGAGGTATATAGGGGTGTGCATGGGTCAGGTCCATGCCAAACCAAGAATTGATGTCGCGATATCACAAGGCTGGTCTTTCCCATTTACTAGTCGCATTCGGGCCAGATCCCCTATTTGGTGTAAAGTTTCATTTATTCACCTTAAAATTTTAAAATTAGACTTTGTATCCTCAATTTCTCAAAAAGTTAAAAAAAATACAAAACAACTCAACAATATTCAAGTACAACAAATAATGATTTAAAGACATAAACAGACTATATATGTAAAATTTGTAATATACACAGGTCATATGTACTTGGGTTTAGTTATGCCTCAGGTTGGTTCTAGTCTCAAGAATGATAATACGAGATCGCACAGAATTTATTAGTTTTACCATTTTAAGACCCAAAAACGAACTGAACCCCTAACAGACCCAAACAAAACCAACTCATGGAGTCTGGGTTGGTTCGGTACTTTTGTGCACGCCTGATAGATGATGAAACTAGTATGTTATGCAGATTGCCTACCACCCTTTCACTTTTCCGGGGGAACAAATTTAAGTTTACTGAAACTAGTGACTGCATGAAGTGATAAGACACGTGTCTTTATGTGTACGTCATCTTTCCAACCTATCATCATGGAAACAAGCACCCTTTTAGCGTTTATTGCAACAAAAAGATACAAGATGATTTGACAACGCTAATGGTGGATTTAATAGCTATAGGCCATAAAGACTAGAGAGAACAAGACAACAGTGGCAAGCAAGAATATTATGATGGCCCATGAAAGAAGATGCAAAATCTCATCAGGAAACAGAGAACAAAAGGGAAAGGGGCCAAACCATTTTACAGCTAATCCAGATACATCACCAGCTGCATCATCAAGCTGCTGTAGGACGATATTTGACAACTTCATCTCAAGATCGGTATCAAGTCTAAATTCCTCTTTGTTTAGCTCATTTAGCAAATCAGAAGTTGCCATATATCTGAAATCCTTATCCTTGCCAGTCATCTGGACAGCAGTATTGGACTAAGTCAATATATCCCATTGAACAACAGAAAATATATACACCAAACCCATTTTTTTATTTTTTAAAATTTTTTTGGGCAGGGGGTGGATTTTTAACATTCTGATCAAGTAAACAAAAGCCACATGATATCATACCTTTTCCAGAATACCAGTTATAGTTAAATTCGCCATCTCTGGCAACCAAATGAAAAGTGATGGTTCCACAAAATTCACTGAATCGCAATGCTCTGTCAAATCAATGTTTGAGAAATAAAAACCTTGTAAGATAAAATCCAGTCATTAAAAAAACGTTATACTATATCCAACCGATGATATATTGTCAACCCAGCAATGCCTAAATTTGTAAAAGATAAACTCATTATTAGGACAAGAGGAGATAGAAAGAGTCAATAGCGACAGTCAAAACAGATATGGCCCAAGTAGACAGCACTAGAAAGACAAGGTCATATAGACATGTATATATATATATATTAAATATAACATATAGGTATATCTATAATATATGTTGCTTTACTTGGAACAGCTAGGTAAAATAACAACTGCTATCGACTCCCAAAAAGAATACAAAAGCCCAGCCAGAGTTAACCTGAGTTTGAGGATCAAGCTGGCACTAAATGCCACTGATTTAGCAGGAAAAGGGCAGGTTTCCTTATAATAATTTCTATATAGCCTAAGTACTTCGGAAAATAATACAGTAAGAATATATACAATATTATCTATCATATGCATTGGAGCACCCACGTTCTCAAGTCCTCAATATAACCTGCCATGTTTCAATTTTTGTTACTAATTTTTCAATGATATAAATTCTGCGTTTTTTAGACATTAATTGTTTACCTCACTAGTAGGTGATCGACTCAAGCTGAAATGGGTATGTTAACACACTAAGTACGGGACATAAAAGATATAAAGTAAAAACATGATTTCAAACCACAAGGCATTAAAGACGCAACTTGCTAGTATTAGAAGAGAACTAACAAAAAATATAAAAAATGGAAAACACAAACAAAACCATTTGTCTATATAGATACATTCGTAGGTAGATATACACGTTTGTGCATGTGCAGAATTATCTAGAAAAACCGTCTCATCGAGCGCATTGTAGATTCAAAAAAACAGAAGTGATAGCCAATAACAATCGTAAACCCTAGATAGTTTCTTCAACACACGCTGTCAAACAGACTACAAGACATCGGAGTTTCCACGGATTACGAAAGAACCAGCCCTAGCAGATACGAGAGGAACTACAGAATTATAGATACATAAAGTAAAGAGTATATCTACCAGTGTAATTGCACAGATTGTAATAACAAATACACGAACAAAAAAAACATATCCAAAAGAGGAAAGAAGAGAGAGATAGAATCGGAAAAACTTACTGAGAGAATATTACA
The DNA here is from genome assembly GCA_033060915.1 of Euryodendron excelsum. Lineage (NCBI taxonomy): Eukaryota > Viridiplantae > Streptophyta > Magnoliopsida > Ericales > Pentaphylacaceae > Euryodendron > Euryodendron excelsum. The sequence goes on from CM065377.1 coordinate 13,443,701, forward strand.
GTCGACTCTCTCTCTCTCTCTCTTTCTCACTCTACATGTACATCCATATATATATATATATATATATTCGATCTGCTTTGTTTTTGTTGTGCTTGAACCCTATTTATTGAATCAGTCGGTGAAGGAGTGAGTGCTCTGTATAGGCAGGCTCTTCGATGAGTAACGCGATGACCTCATTGGCAAAAGCTTATATATACTGTGGATGGTATAGTGGGAGTGAAGCACACCTGATTTGCATCGGAGGTGCGAATCGGGTGCTCCGATTGGACTGCTCTCAACCCTACCCGCCGCAACCCGAATTTGGCAGAAAGAAGGTGGCGTTTGGCTGCAAGCTTAGCCTATCCAAAAATCATGTGGATGCTTGCGGCACATGTTAACTCACGCATGCGTTACTTATTTATACAAAAATCTTAAAATTTGAGGTAAAAGTGTGCGTGACCTGGCCTTTTATACAATCACTCAATAGACTATAGATACACATGTTCTTGGATAAATTATTCAGTGTTCCCCTTGCTACTCCATTCGTATGAGAGTGGAGCCCTTATCTATTATGTGGGGTATTTGATTTCTTCTAAAATGGAACCTCACCTCTATATGAGTGGTGGAGCAAATATGACATGATACTTCAGGAATATTGAATAATTTTTTTATTTATTGTAAAGTTGGCCTAGTGGTCAAGGCTTGAGACTGTGGTCTGCTTTTTCCTGAAAAAAAAGTCTAGTAGTCAAGTAGTATGAGGATTTTCAATAGTCATGCATATCAGATTTTGTCATGTGTTATTTATTGCACTAAATTTTTTTTTAATTATAAATTTATGTTGTTAATGTAATAAAACACTCATATCCAAATTTAATAGAGATGACCACTGAGTTATTGATACTACTTGATCATTAGACTTTTTTTCACTCCCTCTAAAGTTTAAGGTTTGAAACCTCTTTGGGGTAGGAATGGCTATGAGCTCGAGAGTCCAATATGCTGGCCCATGAATTACACTGCTTGAGAATTTTTTTTAAACCCAATTAATTTAATTGGCAGGTTTGAAAATTGTCTTTGAAACCTGTCTCGACCATGCTCGAAATATAAATAAAGTAATATATGTTTATATTTTAATATTATATATGTATATATAATTAAATTTTATGTTATTCAATATTATTTATAGAGAATAAAATTATATATTAAAAAATTTTATATTAAATAAACAGGTTTGAATGGAATTAGGAATGTAATTTTTTTAATAGATCATATTTGAAATTTGGTTTTGGGCCAGATGAAATTTTTTTTTTGTGTGTTTGTGAGCCTGGCCTGCCCAATATTCACCCTTACTTTGGAGCCATCTCCAAGAGCTTTGCCCAATAATTTCTTAGCTCGTGCGGCAGATGGGAATTATATAAATCTCCAAATTAGTCGGGGTTTGGTAAAGAATAAAAGAGAAGACAGACTCTAAAAAATCTAGAACCAACCAAATCAATAAGTTGCTGGTTGGGTATTCCAAACCAATTCGAGAATGGACTCCTATATATTTTTTACAAAATTTTATAGATAATTAACATATCTCAATGTAATCACGTAAATAATAAAGTTTTGTATTTTGCATTACAGTGATAGTAACATTTGACTTAAAAATTGAAATAAAAAAACACAAAATTTTAAATAAACATGGCATTTTACTCACGGCATGTTTATCCCAGATTTGCGAGGTTTAATGACTTGTCTTTTATCTTTTATCATTATTTATAAAATATATTTCATTAAAAAAAATGCATTAAAAAACAAAAATCACATTAATGATAGTCTATACAATTTGCAAGAAAAATATCGTGTGATGATAATTAATGTCGATTACGTGATTCACGTGTCTTACTACAATTATTAGATGCAAATATATTTTTCACTTATATCACTATAAAATCATGCTAATGTATACTTTAGTAATTTTTTTCCTTTTGATGGTAATATTTATTCTAAGTATGTGGTTTAGTCTTGGGAAATAATGGTAAGAAATCTATTGCACATTATTTAATTTCTGTAAAGTTATTAACCTAGTGCTACTATCCATGATGTACAAGAGGAAAACCGTGAAAGGACAGCTAAAATGAGAAGGTCTCTAACATGGCTAACATTTGCCGGATATTACTTATACTTTAGTAATTGATTGTTTTAACCATTTGCCGGATATTACTTATAGTCTCACGTGATGCTAACATGGCTTGTTTTGACCACGTGGGGATATTACTTCTTGTCCCACGTGGTTCTAACGTGTCTTTATTCCATCTAAATCTCTGACAATGTGTAACAGTTAAATTAATTTGACACAAATTGAAAAACTCTAAGACCTAATTTATTGCAATTAAAACTATAAGGATCAAATTGTAATTCATACAAAACTATAGGGGTTAAAATGCAATTTTCCCTTATATATTCCATATTTGTGTGTGATAGAAAAGGATTATCAACCAAAAAGAAAAAAGAAAAAAAATTATATTATTAAGCATAAGATTGTAATTTTTGCTTTATAAAAAACACTAGTAGGTCTCATCACACTCATGCCTCTTGATGAAACCTATGACTTTGATGAGACATGACTTTCCCTCTAATGCCCCTTCAGCCTCCTTACTCCTTTCATGAAATGGAGGGTGTAAATTATATAATCACTGAAACAATCAGGAGTTCTTTTTCACTGATATATCTCTTCTAATATTATATTATACATAGATGTAAACTACTATACCTACAACACAGAATAGCATCCTTTCAAAGAAAATAGGAATAACTTCCAAAATGAATGAAAATAAAAACAAAGAAAATGGCATCAATACTCTGCAAATCCAAAACATTGCTTCATATATATTACCATCAGGAAATAAAAAGAAAAAAGTGAAAAAAAGCCAATGGGGTTGGTTTAGTTAGTCAAGATCGGATGCTTTGCTTGAGAAAATCTAAGTTCGATTCCTGCTATCAACAATCCCCATTGATAGGTGATCTGTATGTCCAATGTAAGTTTTCATAGAGAATTGTAACTTGCTTTGATCTTGAACAGGGATAGTCTCCCCTCATCCTAAACTTTAATGTACTAAAAAAAAAAGTGAAAAAGAAGCATTATACTGTAAAAGTCTCAAAGATCTGTAGACCGTTTGAATATACGAAAACAAAAAAAAAAAAGGAAAACAGAAGAGGAAAAACAGAAAGAAAAGAAAAATGACAACCTGTTGTTGTCCACATAATTCAAAACCCTTGCAGATAGATACCACAAGCAATTCACATAGGCTTGCTCAAGCTATGTTCTTAAAAATTGACATAGTAGTAGTAGCAGTTATATATACATATATTTTTTTTTCCCTTTTTCCGTGGCTAAGATGAAGTTTCACAGGCTTAGATACTCCAATTCCAACCACCTGAGTTTTACGGTCGAATAATTATTTTCATTTCATATTCTTCCCACAAAATTTCCAAGTATTTCAGTTCAAATGTAAATTCTGCAAACTGAATACAAACAAAAAAGCATCTACCATTGTTGTATGATGATCTTCAGCTCTATACTTCCTGATATCAAGGGTACCCAAAAGAGAGAGACTAGGGCCCTAGGATGGTGAACAGGTTTCACAAGGACTTGCCACCTCTGCTAGTTGGATCCAAAACCTCTACAGTTTAAGTTCTCACTAATACAGCAGCAGTAACCTAGATTGTCACCAGATGAGTCTGAGATTGCAAGCAGAGGACTATTTGTAAGGCATAAACATACCATTCATCAAGAGTGTAGGTCATATATCAGCAGAAAAATGCAAGATTCGATCTGTGAAAAGAGTGTATCTATGTTATAAACGATAGAAAAACATGACTAACATGACAAGTCATAGGGCTTTTACACCGAACATAATTCAATATAAAATTATAAAATAAGGGCTTGAACAATTATCAACAGCACTTTTTCATCCTTATCAGCTGTGCTAATGAAAAAGATGTCAACATTAAATAGCATGCTCATTGCCTAGTCACCAAAAAAAACCTCAGCAATTAAGCTTCCATTGTATACTGACCTCCGAAGCCAAAGTAAAATATCTGGTTTCTATAATTGGAAAAAGGGAACATTACCAGAAAAATGTTTGTACGCAGAGGCCTGGAGCATGCTTCTCCACAAATTACAAGAAAGGCATTGCCCAGTAAAGGAACCAAATGAAAATGGACGAATCTTATAGTTAGCTAGGTAAAAAATTTCTCAGCAACATAAGAGATTTCCAAATACTGCTAAGCCCATTTAACTGCAGTTAACTGAACTCTTTCAAATGAGATTCATTATATTACAAAATTTTTTTGCATGAACAGAATAATAAATGAAGTCAGAGACTTTCACTTTGCTAAATCCACAATAAAGGTGAGTACATCGCAAACAACAGACAAATTTCACTCACTTAGAGAGAGAGAGAGAGAGAGAGATGATCTGAAATTAATGCATGTTGCTATATACATGAACTCGACAAAAAGACAGCATGACCATGGAAGATCTTCTTGTGTAACTTAAGCCATCAATACCTATGTCACAAACCCCACTTCAATCCTCGACCTCTGCTCTGATTTCCTTTAGCAGCTCTTCCTTGTATTCCTCAAAACTACCAGGGAAGGTCCTCACAGTTCCATTCTCTACCACCCAAATCTCGCTCCTCTCTTCATCATCACAAACCCGTGATATTAGTCTCGAATCATGACTGACTAGGACAACTCCACCAGTGAACTCATCAAGTGCATCAGCCAGTGCATCAATGCTCTGCATATCCAAATGATTTGTAGGTTCATCAAATAGCAAAATGTGCGGCTTTGACATGGAGATTGAAGTGAAGACAACCCGAGCTTTCTGGCCCCCAGATAATTTTGCGATGGGGGTGAGGTGATTATGGCTGGGAAGACCAAATTTTCCAAGCTTTGCGCGCACAGCTTCTTGCTTACTAAGTCCTTCTTGTTCAGGATGAAGTCGAAGAAGATATTGAACCGGTGTTTCATCCATTGTCAGAAGATCAACAAAGTGCTGTGAATATCTCCCAATCCTCAACTTTTGACTCCTTCTTACTTCACCCTCAGTTGGGACCAAGTCACCAGCAAGAAGGTTTAGCAAAGTAGATTTCCCAGCTCCATTGGGTCCGATTATAGCAACACGAGTACCCATATCAATGCCAACATCAACATTAGAAAGCCTGAAATCCTCCCGGTTTGGATAACTGAAGCTGACTTCAATTAGCTGTAAAAGTGGCGGTGTTAGCTCAGTGGGTTCCGGGAAGTGGAACTCCACAGTGTAATCTCTCCACTTCTGGGGGGCCTCTGGCTGGGGTTCATCATCATCAACCTTGCCCCTTCCCTTATTCTTTGATGCTTCTTTGGCAGCTGCAAACTTAGCTCTATCCTTTACCTTCTCTTGCAGAACCCGATTACCAGACCTCTTGGCAGCTTTCACCTGCTTTTCATAATTCTCAAACTTCTTGTTCATCTCTTTCCGACGCTGCTCATACCCACTTTCAAATTCATCAAAATTCCCCCGGTACATGTGCAGTTTCAGGTCATGGAGGTGAATAATCTCACTGCAAACTGTATTAAGGAAATCCCGATCATGTGAGACAACAACAAGAGTTTTCTTCCACCGGCACAAGTACTCCTCTAACCAGAGAACAGCCCTCAAGTCAAGATGATTAGTTGGCTCATCCAACAATAATAGAGTTGGCGGCAAAAAAAGTGCCCTAGCCAATGAAATTCTCATCCTCCAGCCACCACTAAATGACTGGGTAGGGCGGCCCTGCATTTCCTTGGTGAAACCTAACCCAGCAAGTATCTTTGATGCCTGAGCCTCAGCAGCGTCTGATCCCATCAGCTCCAATTTTTCATACAATTCAGCAAGCTTCTCTCCAGCATCATCCCTATTAACATCATCATTTTCATCCTCAACCCCAGCGCCAGAAGATGCATCTTGCAAAGATTCAACCTCTTGCCGGAGCTTGATGAGCTCCTCATTTGCTGAAACAACTGCTTCAAGGGCAGTTTTATCATCACCAACTACCTCTTGTTCAACCAAAAGCACATCTATATTTTTAGGAACCGGAATCTTCCTCCAAGCTAGGAGCTTTAATAAGGTAGACTTACCCTTTCCATTGGGTCCAACCAATCCGTACCTCTTCCCATGAGAAATCTTCACTGATGCATTCTTTAAGAGTTCTTTCCCCCGAGCTGACACAGAGAAATTATCTATTGCTACATCTTTCACATTAGCATCGGATTCATTTTCACCATCAAGAACAGAGGCACGGCTACCAATAACAACGGTAAAGGCATCGTGATCATCCTTAAGGGCCTCCTGTTTGGCCAGCTCAACAGCTTGGGCAACCAGCATATTCTTCTTCTCTCGTTTCTTCAACTCTTTGTCAGTTATGGAGATTTCGAGAGACTTTGCATCACTCCTCTGCTGTCGACTGGACTGTTTATTGGCATCGGTCTGTTGTTGCTCTTCTTCAGAGGCATAATCACCATCCTCCTCATCTGATGGAGGGAGATCAAAGTCATCAATATAAGATGGTTTTGCAGGAGCTTTTGCCTTGGGTTTACTGGAACTAGAGCTTGTGGACGTTGATCCTTTCTTTGCTTTATCAGGTTTCTGGTCCATGCTGGCCAGCATGGCTGACACAGAGAGCTTCTCTTTCTTCCCATCTTTGGCAGCATCTTTGCTGCTTGGCTTCCCCTTTGAGGGGGCTCCACTCTCATCCGGTTTTTTCCTTCCCATTGCAGCGCCTGATCTGGTCAGTAAATAACTGAATCAAGAAAAGTGATAATTCACCAACTTTGACAATTCTCATAATGCTTAAATGAAAACTAAACACGGCACACTAGAGACCAAAAAACAAAGTACATTAATATCCTCATTAAATGCCCAACAGGGATATGGAAGGATATGTGGATTAATTTAAAACCATAAAGTTCAAAAGAGAAACATAGAAAGTTCACGAATCAGTTCATGCCCTATCTACTAATAGGCTATCAAAGTGGAGACAGTTTGGGAATAGTGACCGTTTGAGAATCAGAAAAACAACGATGAATATACGTTTTAATGACTTTGCAATGCAGGCTTCTTGCTAAAGATACATACTAATCCAACCTCTTTTGGTCTTAAAACAATTTTTTTAATGCTTAACTGCCATCTCCACCTAACCTTGTACTTCATTGTAATTATATCATGATGAAGGAAATTACACGAGAGAAATATTACAATTCCAGAATATATAAAGCAAGAAACTTACGTATAAATTCAGACCACCCATTTCAAGCTCAAACGAGAAACTTGCTAGTCATTTCATGAAAACAATCACAACATGTAGGAAACATGTGCATGGATATGCCCATAAGAAAATTCGCAAAATAAAACAAACCTAACAAGGAGATACAGGAGTTCAGCACAAAAGTCAGAAGAGCCCCATCAAAAGCCCAGCAAAAATTCGAAAAAAGCACCAATTCCATGGACAATATACGATTAAAAAATAGGGTTATTACGTGAGAAATTGTGAATAGATATAGGGATATACCTTTCAAATAAAGATGTATGCATATATACACGAAAATAGATATATACATATATATATATATATATATATATATAGACAGATATAGAATTAGAGCAATTGGCGACCTGAAGCACAGGTGATGATGGGATGGACAGACACGAACTCAGTTCGCTTCTTCAACCTCCAGATCCAAAGCAGACTCAGAGCTCAGAAACATGTACGTTCTGTCCGAAATATAGGGTTTCGCAGATACAACCGAGATAAACAGGGTTTTGGCCCAATTTTGGTGAAGGAAAATAATGGATCTCCCCCTTTCTTTCTTTCTGCCTTTTTTACTATTCCTCTCTAATTCCTTTCCACAACGATTCAAACAGGCAACGAATCTATCAACCCGAACCCATTTATCTCAAATGCGGATGTCGGGTTATCGCTCTTGCTAAGGGTTTTGGCTCAATTTAGTGGTGTGGTTTTGTTTTTTTAATTTCTTTCTTTTCTTTTTACAAAGGAAATGTTTTCTTTTCTATTTTTTTTTCATTTTCTTTAAAAAAAACCAAATAAGATAACGCTTTTCCAATTATTTTTCCCCCTCTTGCTTTCCACAACATTTCAAACAGGTAATTAATTTATAAATTGTTAAACCTGAACCCATTTATCTCAAATGCGTGTGCTGAGTTCTCAGTGATGCTAATTCGGGCAAGTCATAAGTGTACAGTGTGTTGAAGAAAAAGATAGTACTTATGGGCTCAATAAAAGCCAAGCCCAAAATTAAAGAAAGACTAGCTTAATAAGATTGGCTCATAAATACCGATCAAACATACTTAATTCATGTCGATTTAGGAATCAAACCCAAAGGGGCCGGCCTAAGGATTCTAATCCAAAAACTTATGAGGACTAATAGATTAATAATATAAATCTCACTCTTAAGTGGACTAGAGCAAATAAATAATAAGTCTAATACAGTAAACCGACTTAAGCAAAGAGGACTCTTATGAGGAAAATGACTCAAATTTTAAAAGGAACATAACATTCCGAAACTTATAAATACCTCAATGTGTAAGGTATGTTCACTTTATGTTCACTTAGTTATAGGTCGAATCACTCTCCATACCTCCTTCTTTTGCAAATTGCCATGCTCGTCGAATTAATTTAAGAGTTCAATCAGGCATTCTTGAAAATTCCACCTACAGTAATAACTAATCAGATTCATACATGTTTATTAAATATATAATATTTAAAATTTTAAATGAAAATAAATATATAAGGGCATGGTTTTTCGGTTAGGCGGTTGCCAAAAATTTCTTATTTTTTGAGTCAGAAGTTTAAAACCAAATGCAAACTTCCTGCAATAAAAGGAACCCAACTCATGAAAGTTGAGTTTACTCTGTCTGCGAATTATTCATTTTTTTGTAACTCCCTAGTGACAAGGAAGGCCTTTGCCTCATTTTGAAAAGACCTCTTGGAGCCACGTGTCATCTTATTAAATCTCAAGGGCCTGTTAGTAAATTTAAACCATAAACATTATAACATGTATGCCATAGCTCTTTGGAGGAAAATTTTTCACGAAAGTGAGATAAATACGTGCCACATAAAGTAGGGGATGATTTATTTATTTATTTTTTCATGAAAGTGACCTAAATTTGTGCCATCTAAAGTAGGGAAAGAAAGATAGCGGAAAGCCGACTTATATTCTGAGTATAATAAGTTTAGCCCAACGTGGCTTTCATGATCCTTGTGATGGGTTTTATTCTAATTAATTTAATTGGACAAACAAAAAAAAAAAGAAAATTTAGTTGATGAATTTGCTTAATTTAGTAATAAAAAATTAGGCAAAATAAAAACATTTGAAAAAAAATTAATGACTGTTGCAATACTTTAGATCGCAAATGATTTAATTCGATTGAGGGGGGGAGTAATAATATCACATTGAATTTATGGTTTAATTTTATTAAATATTAGTATAAAATATAAATTTAAAATTGCAAATCCATAACCATAGCCTTTACGTGAACCGAAGAACTATGGCCGGTTCCAACTACATTTCACACCGTAACAATGTAACAGTAGAAAAACGAGAACAATGCCTGTACTTAGGGTTGACCGTTGACGCCGACCACGACCTTTTTCCATTCGACCGTAAGCATGTGTAAAACTACAAAAACAGGAGAAAATATTGTACCACGTCAGCTAATATATAACATTGTTGAATTCTTACTCACAGACATCATCAGATTCAGCTGTAAGGAAAGTCTTGATCATACAAGCAGGTCGACATGTCCTAAACTTGTAAGAGTATAACACTGGCTGAATTTTATAGAACGGTTAACGTGAGATAACGGTTGTAGGAAATATTTTCTCAATAAAGCCATGCTAATGGTATTGCTCACTCCCACGTGTCCCCACAAGTTTGATCTCACACAAACTCTATGACTCCTTCAGTCATCACATCTCACTCACAGTCCCATGTGGCTCCCGCTCTCTCCGCTGGAGAGAGAAACAAAACTCTCTCTCTAAACGTATGCAGCATTGTTTCTCTCTCTACCTCTTAAGCTCCGTTAGGCCACCTGCCTTTCGGTACTTATTACACCATGAAAATTCCTCGTTCGTTAATTCCAAAGCCTTCACTCCTTCCATAAAAAGCCATCCTCACCACTACCTCTCAAGCACAGCATTTCTCGATTCTCTGCGATTTCAATGGCGCCATTGAAGCTCAAGCAGCCCCCGAACTCGACGGCTCAGACCCTTACCGGTACGACCTCTCAGGACGCCCGCCTCCTCGTCCGCGAGACGCTCCGAATCAGCGCCAACCTCGCCTCCTCGGCTCCGCCTTCGCCCTCGGCGCTGGTAGCGGCGGAGAGTAGCGGATTGAGGTCCGAGGTGGCGAACTTGGGGTTTGTGGAGGAACAATTTGTCGATTCGAGCTTGAGATTGATTTGTTGCGAAGAGATCGATGGTCGCCGGTGGAAGTACTTCGCGGACAATGGAGGTTCGAAGCAATTCAAGAAGGGGTCGATCCGTGCCTTCAGTTTGCAGACCCCCCATGCCCCTGTTGAGGTCAGTTTGTTTAACTTTGTGTAAATTATGTATATTTAATTTTGTACGTAGCTGTTAAAGTTATGTTTATGAACTATTTGTTTATTTATAGTTTGTGCAATACTTCAATTTGTTATTTTATATGCTTTAAATTTGTATTCATATGGGTTATTCTTACTTACATACACTGATCATAATTTGTTGTAGTGTTGTCAATTAATCGATATTGTTTTATTATGTAGCTTGTTTGAATTTGTTTCGTATTTTCCAATTTGCTTTATATACAGAACTCACAATAGTTGAATGGGCACAATAATTGTGTATCGGGTACTCAGGTTCAAAAAAATTAACACATGTTTAATACAATGTCAATTTGCTGATCAAATACGATATACTTTTGTTTTCGCATTGCATGCTGATTAACTGTAAGATTAAAAAGATCATTAGAATGCTCGCTATGGCGAGTAAAAATGAATGTTTCTGATGTCAGCTTCTGAAGTAATTTATGTTTTGTTTTGATTGAATATGCGGTGCAGGATTTGATGTCATTCATAAGATCCTATGTTGTGCCAGAAGGTTTCCCTGATAGTGTTATCCCATCATATGTGCCATACATGAGATGGAGGGCTTTGAAGGTATTTCCTTGGAACTATTAAATCAAGGCTGTTGTTTACGTTGGAATAAATGGCTACTCATTTTCGTTAAGAATTTCATAGGTTGCATTTGGATTGATGTATTGGAAATGAACTGATTTAAGGTTCAAGTATAAGAAGATGATTATTCAAGTTGCATTGGGAGATTTGAGGGAAGGGATAAAGTGGAGGCACAAGAGATGCATCTACTGGAATACCTCTGCAATTAGAATCCATTTCAAATAACACTTTTCATCTTGTTATTTCAAATCCCCGATTTAGGGCTTTCAAATCAGGATGTGTTGCTTTTAAAATCAATTGGTGGAGCTTGTCAGCATTTAACTCAAGCAGCAACCTATAACAACTAAATGCAAATATGTTGATTTCAAATCCACTGATCCAAATGCAACTTTCACATGGTTTAGCATGACAATTTGATGTGTATTGATAGTCCTATGTTGTCTCTTATTTTTTTGGTAAGAGCCCTGTGTTGCCTTGCTTCTACTAATTGCTGTAATAATGATGAACATCTTCATTGTAGCACTTCTTTGGTGGAGCCATGGGTGTTTTCACAACACAGACACTTTTGAGTTCACTTGGAGTTTCCAGAAACAGAGCCACTCCTGGTGCTGTAGCCATAAATTGGATTCTCAAGGTATGCTCATGTTTACATAGTTGACAGGAGCTAATGTCCCAATTTTGGATAACAGGCTCATGTTTGGCAACAAATTTTGTTGCTTTTGACCCCCTAAAATGGGATATTTTTCTTTGGGAAGTGCAATTAGTTGCATGAGATGGAAACATCAGTTGCTTAAGTCTCTATGCTTCTATTGATCTGATACTTGTTATGCTTTTATTATCTTTAACTGAGATTTAATTGCTTGGAGTCAGTCATGTGGAATTTTGAAGGCTATTATCATTGTTTTCTTAAAATTCCATTGGCCTATGTACCCCATCTTTGGAGATCTTTAGTTGGGTGACCGATATAAAGCACTTAATTGTAAATTTAGGTCTCATAATCCTTGGACTTAAGTGTTGTCCTTTTCTTTTTCTAAAGGTTTTGTATTTTCTGGTTGAAATGGTGGGAACTAAAAAATGGAAGAATTATTTTAGGTTGATTTTAGACTATTTGCAGTTGAAAATGTTTCTTCTGTGTTTTTTCTCCTATGGATAGGCGAGTTAAGACCTTGGCACCTAAAAAGAATACATGAAGTGCTAATGGGGAAAAGTGAATCTACCTCTAACTTAAATAGTTACAATATTGTCTTACCTGTTATACTGCTCTCCCTGTGTAACCCATATGAAAGCAATTGAAGACAAAACCCAACCAAAAAATAGGTACTTGCTTCTCTTTTCTGCCTCAAAAATATGAAGGCACTCCATTTATTTTTTCTTTATTTTCCTTTTCTTTTAATTGGAAAACTTCCGTCAAAACTTGAGCTTTTCCCTTATTTTTCTTTTTTCTAAAGCAACTTTTGTTAGGACAGAAGTCTAAATATGCCTCCAAGCAGAAGAACTTCAAATGAAGCAGAGGTGGTGGATGATTGTAATTTGTGATTTGTCTATATTTAATCTATAATTTCCACTGGCCGCCAATTAAAATTATATAAAACATGTCTAGGCCCATGAGAGTAAAATCTTTAAGCATTAATATACCAACAAAAAATGTCAATTCAATCAGGCCCGACAATGCTTCCTTTGGAGTTTGAAGCTGGTGCATCAGAGATATTATATCTGATTTTGTTACACACTTCATATGATTTATTTGTAGGATGGTGCTGGTCGGGTTGGAAAAATGCTTTTTGCTCGGCAAGGGAAGAAATTTGATTATGATCTGAAACAGGTGAAATTGCTCTCAATCACAGTTATTCTTGTGGTTGATTTTCACTGAAGATAGTTCTGATTTCTAACAAGACTGCTTTGCTGAAAATCATGATGCCTTTCAGCTTCGTATTGCGGGTGATCTTCTAATGGAGTTGGGTGCCGCGGTAGAATTGGCTACTGCAGCCGTGCCACACCTTTTTTTGCCTTTAGCTTGTGCTGCCAATGTGGCCAAGGTTCAACCCTTCTCTCTCTCTACCTCTCTCATTTTCTTCTCATTTTACAAATGTCATGTATGGGTTGAATAGCCTTGTTGCTTTACATTCGTATTGTTTCACTCACAGAATGTTGCTGCTGTCACATCAACATCTACCCGCACTCCAATATACAAAGCCTTTGCTAAAGGAGAAAACATTGGGGATGTTACTGCAAAGGGAGAATGTGTTAGTAATGTTTCCGATCTGGTATGGTTTTCTAACTGTGATTACAATTTCCAGAATCTTGTGTTTGGGCAGGGCACATTGAGAACAAATTTTGTTGGCCGCTCAAATCCTACAAATATGATAACTAGTGATTAGGATGCTGGTACTCTCTGTTTGGGTTCCCATGAGTGCTTTTTTAAAGCATATTTTGTACTTTGCTTGCAGTTCTAATATTGTTTGGTATGCTATCATGTCTTTGTCTACCATGCATTGTAGTCTCTTATTCGTTTGACTAGTTATTGCCTCTAATCCACCGGACTGAATATTTTGTTGGATCGGCTACACAACGTAATGCGTATTTAATTAAAAAGGTGTAGTAGTATGGATCATAGGTTTCCTCGGGGAAACGCATACAATGCCAGACATGCCCAAAATCAAAGCCCAAATCTCACAATAGGGGAGTGAGAGCTCAAAAGAGGAGGAGAAAGGCGTGGTTTTTGGCGCCCTTGGCTTTTATATGGGTTATTTGGGGTGAACATAATATAAGGACTTTTGAAGGATTGGAAACCCCTATTTATAGAATTAAAAGTAGATTTTTGGCCATTTTGTGTAGTGGGTTCAAGAGTTCTGTTAATTCCTTCTTGAATCAATTTTTTATTTTTATTTTGTGGAGTTTTGTGAGTAATTTGGCTATATAGAAGTTTTTAGGCCTTGGTTTTAGTTCTTCACACCTGCACATGAGTGGCACCCCCTTGTGCCTTCTCTTTTATATTTACTCTCTTATCCAGGAAAAAAGAAGAAGAATGTGATATGGATGGATCAAAAGACATTGAAGGAAAACGAACAGAGGAATGAGCATAGGTTTCTCATGTAATAAGTCTCAACTCTTGACTTACATAGCTCTGTGGTATCTCCGCACAAGAAAAAGCATGACATGTGACAACTTACAAGATTAATGCATTAAAGGAGCTATTGTATTCTTCAATGCATTATACTTCCATAAATATAAATGACAACTGTATATCAGGTAATGTCTGAACATCATATAATAATGCGAGGGGTCACTAACTAAGGTTTATTGGAGATTTGGCATTGTGTTATTGCATGTCTGATACCCTTTTGGACATTTGCAGTACAGGTCACCTTTATTCAATAAAAAATTAAGACAGAAAGAAAAAATAGTATGAAAATACATTTAGGAGACTTGCCAACCCAAAAAATAATAAATAAATAAACAATAATTAAAATAAACATACCTAAGAGTAATTATGTTACTCTGTTATTTGGGAGAGTATTAACATAATCTTTAATTCGACTGGGGTAAAACTAATAAATAACTGAACCAACCATAACTACCTAGATCTGTTAGCTAAGTTGAGTTTCTATTCACTTATCTCCAGGGCGGACCTAGGAATTTTCTTGAGGGAGTGGCCAAGGAATTTTTTTTTAAAAACTTTGGAGAGTTAAGGTAAAATTTTCTAAATCTTAGGGGGCTGACAATATGTTTCTTATTGTAGATACTCAAAAAAATGTAGGATATCAACAAAATTTAGAAAACTCAAGGGAGGCCAAAACACTATTACTACATATATCCAAAGTGCCTCTAAGGTCCTCCCTGGTATAGTTTACTGGTTAGATAAATGAAGAGATCTCCAAAACAAGCAGAAAGGGTACTAACCGCAAAAGTGTTCTCTATCAATATGGTAAGTTACTGCTGAATAAGAAAGAATAATAAGCACAAGGGGTGCAGAAGAAATTAAGGAGTATAGATATATAGTGTAGAGAATGGGAAAGGTGAGGCCAATATGACCCCTAGAGAAAAAGCACGGGTTTTTTTTTTTTGTGGGGTGGGGGGTTAGGGGTGAGGTTGAGTGGAATATGCTGCTTTTACCCAAGGAACACTCAGCAAGTGAACATTATATCATTTTTTGAGGAAGTAGAACTACGAGTCTACAAGTTTCTACCTTTTGAATTGCTACATACCGTGACATAAGGACACATATTTATGTGTTTCGCACCCTTTTGTGACAATATTTATTTATAAAACAGAAGAAATGGAAAAAGAGCAATATATTATGTTGCAACAGTTCTACTGTGGCCCTGGATCATGGTTAGGTCAGTGAGCTGAGAATTGTATATGGATGTAGTTGCACTTTCTGCTGAGATAGTGTGCTGTGATGTAGATACTTAAGCGTTAAAGCATCTTTCAGTCAAGCTAATGATGTTGAAACTTCATTCTTTTGAAGCTGGGAACCGGACTGAGCATCATGATCTCAAAAAGAAATCCATCCCTAGTTACAACGTTTGCCCTCCTTTCTTGCGGATATGTTCTTAGCTCCTACCAAGAGGTTTGATACTGCATATGTAGTTATTACTCTTTTCCTTTATATACATCAGAAGCCGTTTCCTTCCATTGTGGGTTTTGACAGTTGCTAAGTGCATCATCCTTTTTTTCCCAGGTAAAATCTGTTGTGTTGCATACATTGAATCGAGCACGATTAAGTGTGGCTGTAGACTCCTTCATTAAAACAGGTTAGGACAAGTGCTCCACCCAGCTGTGCTTGTGGTCATTGTTGATGATTCTGTTATGTGATCTTCTCACTTGATTATCAAGTCCCATCTACAAAAAAAAAAAAAAGAAATGCGTTCTTTCTAATATCCACTGGCTTAATTTTGTTATGTATTTGTTTTGCAGGGAGAGTTCCAACACTACAGGAGGGAAATATGATGGAAAATATTTTTAGTTTTCCGTGGTCGAAAGACAAGCCTATTGTCCTTGGTATGCATCATGTAGATAACAGCACCTGCTGCACCTTTACATTTATTGATCCCTGAGTTTAAGCGGAATTTTATTATGATTATTGGTAGGACCAAGATTTAAGGATGCATTCCAAGACCCAAGTTCATATCTTGCCATAGAGCCTATCTTTGAGGTACATGTCCTTTTCAAGGGAGATGAATTCCCTCTCTCTCTCTCTCTCTCTCTCTCACATGAATTTCCTCTTCGATTACCTTCACTTTTCTCACATTTGATTTCAAGTTCTTTAATTCATTTAAGTTTCTTTTCTTTCTACAGAAAGAGAGATATATAGTGACATATAATCCTTCAAAGGGCAATATATTTGCATTGTTCAAGCATCAAGCAAAATCAGACGACATTTTGAAAGCAGCTTTCCATGTGAGAATTGGATTTCTTTGTGTTATGTTGCCAGGAATTTAGTATAGATGCGGCTTAAGATGAATTCACCTTGTATTACAGGCTCATGTGCTTCTGCATATCATTCGCTCATCAAATCAGAATCAACCTCCTTCTAGGAAGCACCGTGAAAATGATCAGTCCGTGTTTATTCCTTCTATTACTGAACTTGAGGCTCATATTACTGAATCTTATAAGATGGTCTCAACTTTATATGTTTCTTTCAAGAGCAAAGCTACAGAACAGGTAGGGTAAATCATCATAACATGCTTTTCCTCCATATTTAATCAGTGTTGAGAGTGTCGTTATCTAAAACGTGTAAGTTTGCCTCAACATCTTTTCTTGCGTGGTGCCCTTTATTTTTGCTTAATGACTGAAGATTATTAATAAATTGTATAAAAAACACACTGAAAATCAGGAAGATAAGATGCATAATTGTTCATTCTCTATGCTATCACCATATGCTAGTAAGCGATTTGTTATCCAGTTTGTATAATCCGAAAAGTGAGACCATTAAATTTCACAGGTGTAAATTGGTGATGAAAGTTCTCATTTCTCTCGCAATATGTTATTTTCCCATGGTAATATAAAACTGACAAATTGAACTTTTGGACATTAAATTTTGGGGCAAAATGTTAACCATAACACAAGAGTAAGAGAATAATGCAGAAACTAGTAAATTGTGATGTGGCTTTTACATGGTAAGCTCATGTTAGATATTGTTGGCTTGGCACTTCAGAAGGACTTATTCTACTTTCAGGATCCAAAAGTAAAAGCAGTTTTTTTCTGTACAAAAGACATTATTTTTCTTGCTAACCAAACAGTGCCTGACATGCTGCTGCAAGTGAACATAAAAGTTTCTCTTTTCTAAGATCTAGCATCTGTAATGGAATGATAAGGAAACTACGTGATCACACTCAAATTTATAACTTAGCAATCTCTGTATGGCAGATAAGCCAACCTCCAGAGTTCCACAATTAGGGGTACAAAGTCAAGCCAATATTGTCATCAACTCAAAATTTAAAATTACCTGATCACACTCAAAATTTTAATTTAGCAATCTGTGTATGGCAGAAAAGCCAACCCTCTAGATTTCCAGATTTATGGGTACAGGGCACCCTACCAGTGATTGACTAGTTAAGTACCTCATAGTATTGAAACAATTCTTCAGAAGACCTGGTGCAACCTCCTTTCTTGCAAAATTTGTAACATTGATATATTTCCTCAACGAAATTTTCTTTGGAAGAAGATCCTTCTTGTTCAGGCAACCATTCTGCAGTGTGTCTCATTTATGGTGATTCTATGGTATATCAGTACTGTCTGTTTTGGATTTTGTTAACCTTCCTTTTAGTACGGATAAAACAGTCTTGAAGTAATGACTACATGAATAATGTCACATGATCTCTTGGTGACGGCATAACTGCAAGAGAACTGGTTCTAGTTGCTCTACGCCCATACACCCTGAGGTGCTTTTGGTTAATTCTATTCTCCATTGCAGCTGGGTGCTTTGTAGTCTGTTTTCTGTATTTGGTATGTGGCAAGATCCTGTTTGACAAAGATGTTAATATCACATGGTTTGCCATTTGTGCATAAATATTGGTGCCGTCACTCGATTCATTGTATCAGAAACTTAGAACGACAATATGCTTTGCAAGATATTTGGAATGGTTATGGTGCACATGATTTTATATTTTTTTTTGCAGGGTTGGGTTATGTCAGAGTCGCTTCTTAATCCCGGACGAGCTCGGCTCTGTGATACTGCTAGTTGAGGCAATATGGTCATACTTCCATTCGTATGGAAACTTGCGCTTGGGCAGGCCAGTGCTCGGTTTGCTTCCGATACTTCGGACAGTTTTGTGGACGAAGACCACAAAAGTATGTGTCTAACACGAGGGCTTGTTTGTACCGTGGGAACCCTGATTGTTGGTGAGTTCTTTCTACGATCGATTTGATGTAGCAGCAGCCGTTACCTTGCTGGAAAGACGATTGCATGATAGATGGGCGGCATTAGTTTCATAGGTAAATATGCAGTAAGCTTAGAGGTGTAGTGTGTATAATAATAGTACACAAAACAAAAGAATACATTTGGTTTTTCTGTTCATGAAATTTTTTCGAGGGTCTGCTGTTTTACTTATTTATTTTACTTTTACATATATATATATATATATATATAGAATTACGTATATGATGTTTAGGGGACATTGACATCATTTTGTTTTTATGGTAATCATTTCTCCATTCATGTTTTATGTGTTTGACATGTACATTGGATAAGCACCCATGTAGCCTTCATTAGAAAAAAAATAAAAAATATTGTTACCATGTGGTACAACTAACTAATGATATATATCCATATGAATATGTTAAATTCTAATAATTAGGATATCATTAAGAGCCGAAGCTTGTCTTTTTAACTTCTTGTATGTTTTTAGATTTGTGAAGCCTATTCTGAGTTTTTATTAGTCTTTTGTGGAGACTTTTATGTGATTTGTCTTATTTTCCCTATTTTATGGCCTTCCTAGTGGATCTTCCACTCTTTTTTTGGGGGTGAGGACTTCTGTTTAATTCTTGGTGGCCTTAGTGAATTTTTCACTTGTACGAGAACAAAAAAAACATAGAGCGGAAAAGTGTAGCAAACTAAGGGTGTCCAAAACAACCGAAAGATGTGAGAAGTGAACCAATTCGGCCGCCATATGCGGGGTTTGGATCTATCAACGGTTAGATTCTGGCTTCTAAATTGATTAATTCAATTTGATTTTTGATTTTTGATTTTTGATTTTTAGTTTAGCACCCAAGATCCGACCCAACCAGAATCCACTTGAGAACTAACCCAAATTTCGATCTATGCATGTTACAAAATTTTGATATGTCTTTAATCATTATATATGTATATACTGTCCTAAGCAAACTGTTTGGACACTGGCATCATGCATGCTTGCATGCATGGGGGATTCCCAAAGCACTTTCTATCAGTTCCAGTGGCTCAGTGTCACATCCGCCATTTTTATCTGTGGAGCTGTGATTAAAAACACTGTTCGAGCTGTAAATGTAGTCGCATCTAAATTTTCGCGTACATGGGTTTGTGAGTATCACACGTTGGTCAGACTTTAATTGCATAGGCCTTTCAGTGTTTCCTGTTTTGTTTTTGTTTCTGATTGTTTTGTTTTAACCAAGTAACTAAATAAGGCTCAAGTGCACGCACATGAAGAACATAAACGAAGCTAGAGAGAGAGAGAGAGAGAGAGAGAGATATGATAATTACTTGTAGTTGTAAAATTACGGCATGTATTAGGCTATAAATAAGTTGAATAGTGCATTATTTAAGTTTGGTCGAAGAATTTAAAGATTTAATTATTTGTTGAGTTGATATTATATGAGCTAATCCTGCTTAATTTGTTAAGAGTCCATTTAAAATAGATTTCATATATAAAAAAGTCAAACTTAGATATGAAGTTAACCTTGAACATATTACGAAGATCGTTAATTTTTTGAGTTTGCTTTGAAATTGGTTCAATACGTTAATATACATTTAAAAAATAATTTACTTGAATTTGTTTTAATTAGAATTTGTTTAAGATTGACTCAAACGATAAACAAATTAAACTAGAACCCATATGAAGCTTTTAAACAAAGTTTGAATAATTTATTACTTGGTTCGCTTATAGCTCTATTCTAGAGTACATATAAAACTTATTAAGTTGAGATCAAGCCAAACTCAAAAAACTAGTAAAGTTCAAAATGAGTTAAGTTTGACTTATTTTCATAACGAGCAGATTTTAAAAGAGCTTTTGATGAGTCAATTAAGAGTCGAACTCAAATAACTTGATTTATTTCACACTCCTTACCATAAGAGTGGATCGAGGTTTCAAGGCCCTGTATATAATTGAAGTCAATGTTTTCAGGACTGTTATACCAAGGCTGTTCCAAGCTTTTGTTATCCAAGCCGTTATTGTGTTCATTCCCTTTTGCCAAACATGATTTTTCTAGTAAATGTGTCCAATTTGAACTTTTGAATTTCATTTCAAACAACCTGCATCTCTTCATTCTTAATAGAAAAGAAAAGAAAAAATTTTAAATTCTTCTGATTGATTCTATCTAGGAGGGATAGAGCAGAAAAAAGGAAAAAAAAGAAGAGAAAAGAAAAACAAACTGCTCTCTCTCTTTCTCTCTCTTCTTTCATTTTATTTTTCTTTATAAAGCCAAATAAAAAAAAATAATTTTTTTTCTCTTTCTCTTTCTCTTTCTCTTTATTTTTCATTCCTTCCTTCTGTTCTCGCAAATTCCAGGCAAGCCGTAAAATAACATGTGGTGGGCACACAACATACTATCCATTTCATTCATTGGTACAGCCAACCATTGACTAATAACCCTACAACAAGAATACATGCCTACGCACTTGCACTTGACCTTAGCCAAAAGGCCGAGGTACCCACGCACGCCCACCCACCCATCCTCACACACACACACCCACACACACACACACACATATATATATATATAGAGAGAGAGAGAGAGAGAGAGAGAGAGAGAGAACAGTATGTAGCCAGAACTGATAGAATGCATTGGGGCAGATACGTCACTTCAGTACAGGCGTAGCAGTACATTTATTGTGTCATGTTTGCCCCAATTATATTTAGTCTCCGGGCACACAAGATCATGCCTCTACATTTAATAGGGGTTGGGTTTTGATTAATTTTATATTTTAAAATATTTTTACATTTTAAATTATTTAATATTTTTGAAGTGCAATATCACATTTACTTGTCTCACATTACAGTGAATCATCTTTTAATGAATTATCTCTTGTTAGATGGGTTTTGAGATGAGACAGACAGATTCATTTGAGATTCACTTATGATCAGATGGTGTGGAGCTTCAAAAATACTTTTGCTTTTTTTGAGAGTATACTTCTACTATTCTCTCCCTTTAGGTAAGTTGTTTGTCGATGGTGAAAAGTAAAACTGTAAGTCCTTTCAATCTTTTCACAATGAAAGAAAAAATTAGTTGGTGCAGTACTGCTTGACATTCACTCATCACATAATATCAATGGATAGGAACACTCCACTTAATCACAAGACCCATGAGTACGAAAGGATGAAGTAAGACCATGCAGTCTTCTAAGATCACTGTTTAATTTACCTAGCAAAAGGTTGGTAGTTGGAAACATCTGTCATGTATCTTAGATGTTTCTCATTCGTGTAATAAATTTGGGATAAATTACGTTTTATCCCGTGTGATTTGAAAGAAAATCAAATAATTTTTTTATAACTTAAAAATAAATACATAATTTATCGTATAATTTAAACTTAATTATAAAATAGATGAAAACTGTTAGAATTAATAAAAAAAAATTTATCACATGAATATTTTTGTAATTTTATCTCTCTTAATAGTACATCAAAAAAATAATTTTGTCATTTTACATTAAAATAAAATATTGTCTTTCATAGGAGTATTTTTGTCATTTTACTAAATTTGTTAATATTTTATTCGTTTTACATACAAGTCTAAACTACAGAAAAATTATTTGTTTACTTTTAAACTATAAGAAGATTATTTGATTTTCACTCAAAATATTAAGAGGTAAAGTCTAATTATCTTATAAATTTTCAAGAGGAAATGTACTTCAATCTAATCATAAAGTTGGGGCTACCATGGAGTGGACAATTCAAATCCAGAGAGAGAGAGAGAGAGAGAGAGAGATAGTAAATACTGGACTGGATGTAACCTTAACGACGGTAGTCGTCGGAGAGCTCTATATACACTGCTAAATTTATTACCAAACAGTTTTAAGTTTTTGGAAGTAATAATAATCTAACATGCTATCAGAGTTTAGGTTAAAGAATTGCACTTGAATTTTTTCATGTATGTGACACTTCTCTCATTGAGGGAAAAGAGTTAAGTGATTAGGTAGTACTAGCTGTTTAGTGATTAAGTAGTACCAACTATCTAATTGCTTAGTATTCATCTCTATTAAATTAAAATATATGGTGCTTTATTACATTAATAATATAATGAAGAGACTTTTAATACAGTAAATAACAAATGATAAAATTTGATATGCATAAGTATTGAAGAATCTTGTATTACCTTACTACTAGACTTTTTTTTTTTTCTCATGAAGGCAAGTGTCTTATTTAGCAGAATTAAAGTATTTATTCCTATGCATCAATGGTGGGCGATTGACATGCATCCCCCATGAGGGTTTTTACATACTATGAAATGTTTGATTTGAACCACAACTACTTATTCAGAGACGGCAAGCTAGTTACTGATATTAAAAATTGGATATGACGTTTGAAATTGGTGAATGAAAAAGGAAAGAAAAAGAAACGAGAAAAAAGGAAAAGATATTGGTTTTTTTATATATATTTTTTGGTATTATCCTCCTTGCTGAGCTCAAAAAACTAAAAATTGCTGAAAATGGTCAAAAATAATGGAAAGAGAAACGAAGAATGATGCCCAAAATGAAATTCTCCTTTAGGCCCAGTTTGTTGGTTGAAAAATAAATTTTGAAACAAAAAATTTTCTTGGAAAGCATTTGGCGGTAAAAAATTTATTTTTCCTTTATTTTTTGTTTGTTTGGTACAACTACAAAATTTTTGTAGAGAAATTGTTTTAGCTACAATCGTTATTTGAACAACATATTATGATTCAGATATTAAGAGAGAGGGAGATTCAGATATTAAGAGAGAGGGAGAGATTATAGAAAATTAAAACTCTTTTTTACAAAATAGAATTACATAGTTGTCTCCCTGTGTTGTGTGTATTCTTTAGAGAGAGGCGAGATTGAGAGAAATTTGAACTCTTTATTTTTTAAGATTTGATCAAATCCTTTAATTCTCTCAAACAACTTCGCTCGAATATTATTTTTAACTTTTTTCTTGTATTTGGAATTTTTTTTTCTAGAATTCAAGAATTTTCAATCAAACAAACAACTGAACTTTCTTAATTTTTTTAAAAAAAATATATTTTTTGATATTATCTGGTGAAACGAACAGAGCCTAGCTATTATTTTCTTTTCCATAGGAATAAAACAAGCAAAAGTGATCTCCTTTGCATTTCTTTTTCCTTACTCATTAATGTTGTGAAAAGCTTTGGTTAAATATTTTTGAACCAAACTAATATTGTAGAATAGAGATAAATAAAACTATTCAATTATAGTTTAGTATCTTTAATCGAGGATTTAATAGCTAGTCAACTTGAGGTTGAAATGTGTCATAGATTTCAGACAATAGCTAGAGATGTATGTGAATAACCCAAAACACTTTATAAGCATGTCTTAAACCCACTTCTATTCAGTGAAACACGTGGTGATGCATATAATATATATTAATGTTTCATTCACTCAAACATGTGTGCCTTAATTAGATGATGACAGATATTGGAAAATCACAGCACCAACCTGAGTGTTTCTTTTACACTCCCACTGGGAGACAAAAGAGTCTTTGTCAACTAGATTAGTGTTTGGATGCTTAAAAAATATTTTTTCTTGTTTAATGCTAAATGGGTTTTTAACTTTTTTTCTTTGAATTTTTTTATTTTTATTTTGTTTATTTTTTTTAAATGCACGAGTTCTTTCACATCACAACATGAAAGGTGTTGACAACTTGCAAATATGACTTTTATTTTTACTTTTTTTATTATATAACTTGGTTTCAACCTAATAGGTAAGAAATCCAATAACCTGCAAGTAAAATGTTAACACACAAGATATAATGACAATTATTTAGTACTTTTTGGTCCTGATGTCATTTTTATTTTTACTCTTAAAATGCAGTGAGTTATTTTCTTTTTAGATGAGTCTTGAGATAGCTATAAAAATTTATATAACAAAGAGACTCATTACACTGTGAAAGGGAAAACTTGAGTGACGTGATGTGTTTTAGTTACATTGCATATAGCTGAGAGCCTTTTAGATCACATGTCAAATTAGTTACTAATCATCTGATTGCTGATAAGTAATAATTGTGAGGTGATTATATGTGAGGCATGAAACATGTCCCAAATTAATGAACATTGTTCTAAAATTTTAGTAAATTAAGGTAAATTAAAGCAACCTTCTAAACCAAATATAAGATGGATACTAAGGGTACTATTAAAAATTATTTCACAAAGAAAGCTTTTGTTCATCTTAGAGTAATTATTTAGGAAATTTCAGAGTCTTGGAATAGGATTAGTATCTTGTTCATTTTGTAGTTGAAGATCTCTATTTTATTAATTGAGGTATTAACACGTCAACAATATAAAAATAAAGTATTCATAGTTTTGGTAAAACATTTGAAAATAATTCATCTAATTCATTGATTGATGTAGTGGAGATTTCCATTCTAACTACGGAATAAAGAGGATGCAAATCCCAAGCAATAGCCAAATTTTAGGGAAGATTGAAAATTTTTTAAATAACTTTTCTGCCTAAAAAAAGCATGTATTTCGTGAAGGATACATCCAGATGCTAAGTTGATCCAACATTTTTTTTTCTTCTTTTTTCCTCTTATAATAACAAAAGCAAGGATTTGCTTAAGAAACTCTTCCTTAGATTAGAATATCCATACAATCCACCCTCAAAGAAAATTACCCATATCTGAAACTAGATGAATTACGAAAACCCAATTCCCTTGGACTACATCACACAACTACCAATCTTATTCTAAAGATGGAAAAAAAGAGACCCCAAAAAAATGGTTAAAGGGAAAAAAAAGAAAAAGAAAAACCAGAAAAGGAATGCTCTTAGCTAACAAGAAATGGCAAGGGAAATGGATTTTTTCTTCTTCCTCTTCTTCTCTATGTTGGATTTGGAGCAGTTGATGAGGGGTTCTTCTTGGCTAGATTGTGCTTGTTGTTGTGCATCCAAACCTTGAGGACTCTTCTCTTGACTCCAATTTCTTGGCAGAGCTGTTGCACCACAGATTCCTCTTGCTTCTGAATTTTCCAACCAACTTTCTCAGCAAAGTTCAGCATTTTCTCCTTCTGCTCCTGGGTAAACTTTGTTCTGAACCTCTTCTTTACCACCTGAGGTGGCCTGGCCACAAATCCACCACCACCTTCTTCCTCAGACTCAGAAGGAAGGGACCCCATGTTGTAGGACATTATCATCTGGTGAGCTGGTGCTGGTCTAGAGGGGATAAAGGTTCCTGTAGGGTACCCTAAAGTCTCTGGGCCAAAAATATTCTTATGATGGCCCAGAATGACTTTCCTTCCAACCCTGTTGAGATGTGGGGAGTGGAAGCAGTCACAAGAAGAGGCCATGGGCTCACCTTCAACTTCTTTTCTGTGGAAGTTTCTGTGGCAGTTGCAGGCTGAGCAGGTGAGGGCCTCTAGGGTACCTTCCTCTCCATTGGGCATGAACTCACCACACCCATCTGTGGCATTTCCACCCATGGCTGCTGCATGGTTCTTCAGGCATTCCCTATACCTTACCATTTTTTTGTAGGGCACATGGTCCTCCAGGGCTGTGGGTATGGGGCCACTAGAGGGGATGATTTGGGGTGCTGAAGTTGGAATAATGTGATTGTGGGGTGCAGGATCATGATGGATCATGTGCCCATGACCATAAGAACTGTTAATTGGAATTGGGATTTCCCCTTCTTGACTTGAAAGTTCCATTTCTAGTTTCCCAATCCTCTCTCTCTCTCTCTCTCTCTCTTATGTGCCCTTTTTGTTTATTTATTTGTGTTGTTGGTTTGGAGACCAAAGAGAGAATGAACAAGACAGGAGACAGTTAGAGGCCTAAATGATTAAATTAAAGAGTTGACTGCTTTTGCCATTCCTAGGAGTTTTCTTAAGAATTGTTCACTCTTTTGGAAGCAACACGATCCAGTATACCTATGGACTCTTGACACCATATCTTGAACATATATAGCCCTTAATTTCTTTCAGATCAAAGGAAATAACCTACTCATGCAAATTCATATATAACATGAAGCTTTAGTCTCATGCAATTGAACTACAGTTGCTGTGAGAGAGAGAGAGAGAGAGAGAGAGAGAGAGAGAGAGAGAGAGTGAGTGTTCTTAGACTTGCTGAAATGCAACCCAACACTAAAAACATTAATCTAATATTGTTCAAGAACTTAGAAAAAAAGAAAAACAAATAAGCAAATTCAGTAGCTAGCCATGAGGACAAACCAGTACGAGCAAATTGAATTGTGTCTATTCCTCTAGAAGTTGCTATCTCTAACTCTTGAGAGAGAGAGAGAGAGAGAGAGAGAGAGAAGACTAAGACAACATGTGTATGTCTTCTTCAACAGATGAGTAGAGCTCAAGAGATAATCTCACATCATCTTTTTTTCTCTGAAAACTTTGAGCTCAAACACCTTCCATCGCAAAAGACAAAACTGTAAGAGTTGACACCATTTGGCAAAGAAAATAGAGAGGTCTTTGGATGACGAAGGAGAAGAAAGAGAAGGACAGAGATAGAGAGAGAAACTGAAGAGAGTTTTGCAGGTGGATTTTGCTAGTGAAGCACTAAAACATGAGCTTATAGCAGTAGTGAGGGCCAGAAAAGGGGAGAGAGGAGAGATGAAAATAAAAAGCAGATTTTTTTTTTACAGACAAAGAGGAATACTGTGAGTTTCAGAGAGAGAGAAAAAAATAAAGGTGGGTGCTTGCTTTGCTTGCACTATCAGGCATCAAGTTTACGCCATATAGACAGCACTGTGTCAGAGAGTGGAGAGGACAAAGGAAGAGGAGAGAGAGAGAGAGCCACTAAAGAAACCTTGAAAGGATTGCCTATGAATATAATTTTGTAAAATCTAACCTGTAACTTTGTCTAAGAATCTCAAACGTCTGTGCTTTTCTATGAACTTCTTTGCCCACGATTAACCACAAAGAAAGAAAGAAAATCTTTAATCCTTAGCTTGCTCCGTGGTTGTGTCTCCTCGGGACCATGTCTCTGTTCCTCTATTGTAATGCTGTGAAGTTTATCACTTTAATAGAATTGTTGCGTAATCTAAGTGCAACTCTTTCTAATCACAAAAAAAAAAATATTTCTTTGATCCCCAAAACATTATTTATATATAGGGCTTTTTACCAAAAATATATTGAAATCTATAGATTTTACCATGATAGTATACAAATTTTAAAAATTACCAATATAGTACACAAATTTATTTTTTCATTTCCAATTGACAACTTACCCTCTTGAACACTAATGTCTAGTAATTTACTCTTTCACAGAGCACCTTAACAAATTTCAATGACTTTTAACACTTTCTTGAAGCCAGCAACTTTAACTGGGTGGATTAACAATCATACTTAATTCCTCATTATAGCCTTGAACTTGATAGATTAGTTGTGTTTCATTTTTCAGACAAAGAAAACAAATTGACACCATATCGATTTCACTAATTTTTTGTAGTGGTTTCATTGACTACAAAAAGACGCCAAGGGAATTTGGATATAATTTTGCTTGTCTCTTAAGACAGCCCTTGTGGTACTGGCAAGTTGGCAACAAGCTCTCCTTCATGGTTATGGCCACGAGCTCACCATTCAATTGGCATAATTAAAGTGTTGAGTGCAACAAGTAATGGAATAATATAAGTTATTGAGTTAGGTGATAAAATAAATTAATATTTAATTAGTCCAAATGATTTTAGCTGTAATGCATAGCAAAGTGAAGTAATGCATAGCAAAGGGAAAACAAGCAAGGCAATTAAAGAGAGGACGTTCATGCATAGTTGATGAGGCAGAACTTAGCTGCAAAAATAATAGTAAAATTATTTGCTTGCAAAGAAAATAAAGAAGTGAATCTTCACCATAAGGGTAGCTTTGTCTACACAAAACTTAAAAACAGCTTAGTATATCATAATGGTAATTTCTAAAATTTCAATACTATATTGGTAAAATCTCTATATTTCTATATTTTTTTTTGATAAAAATCCCTTATATATATATATACTTGCATTAAACTTCTAAATTCATTTAGAGATAATGGTGATAAATAAAAGAATAAGTGGATCAAAATCACACTATACTTGATTCGAGCTTGCAATGCAACTTCTGTTTGAGAATTAAAACCATCTCCAACATTCATATCGATCAGGTTGCATTAACTTCAATGAAGTGAGAGAAAGAAGAATGAACCTTATATAAAGTATTATCATCGAGGATGTTATTGTAGAAGTTTGTAGTAATTACATAAAAGTCTCTGTATATATTAGTTTTACTTAAATAGTGATAAAGATCAAAGAACACTACTTCATTGAGGGAAATTTTACTCTAGACTTATTTGATTGTAACATGTTTAGAAAATATGAAAAATATTTGGGCTTTCATGATGCATTGGGTTTTTTGTTTATTTATTGCATTATAATCCTTTTTCAACTCATGATTAAGTTCAGCAATTTAAGGACATGATTTTATTATTAAAAAAAACTGAAGAGGTTCTCCTTAAAGTTGAAAAATGGTAAATTTTAAAGCCTAATTTCTAATTACTACATATATCTAAGTTTTCAACTAACTATTCACTCAAATTAATAGATAGCTACAATGTACTCCAACTATATAAACTTCATCCAATAAATTATATAGAGTACTTCAAATATCCAATTTTACTATATAGTACTATTTAATATTCAGTTTTTGACACATCCCATCAGTTAACTATTCAGCTAGCAGTGAGACAACTTTGTCATGATATGCTATACATCTATAGCTAGGGCATTATATATACACATATATTATATGTATGTGTGTTAGTAGTGTTAACATATGGTCAAAACTCAAAAGGTGAAATAGTGATAATTAAATCCTTTAGCTGAGAATAGGTGGCTTGTTTTTGGGGGTTCTTCCTTCACGCGCTAGACTTACTGCTGTGGGAAAACTTATCATAGAATTCACCAGACCCTTATATGTTTTCAAATTTATTGACAAAACATATCTACTCTCATATTTACTTATTGTGTTGTATCGTCAAGTGGAATGCACAATATGACAATGATGTCCCGTTGGAATACTACGGACAATGGCCTTTCATTCAGACTCATCACATGATAGGTTAGGGACAGCTGTGGGAGAGAGAGAGAGAGAACTGTCATGTTTTCAAGTTTGGAGACAAGGAACACTAATTTTGAAATCATCATTTGAACGGTGATCAATGAATTTTGTTTCAACTCAGGTGTTAGCTCAGCTCGTCAGTAAGTTTGCTCTTCTAGTCATGGGTTCAATTTTTGGGGCTTGTCCCCATATGCTAGCACAATTAGTTAGTAGAAAGAGTATCCATTGTTTAAAAGAATTGTATTTAGGCATTGGGTATAGGTATGACTCTTTGTTACTGTGTAAGTCCGAGACTTACTGTTTCATGTGTTGATGGTACATGCAAACAGTAACTAAGAGGGATTTTCTCCGAGATTGATTTTGGAGGAAATCTCTTTGGTGGTCAGCTTTTTTTTTTTTTTTTAATGGATTTTGTTTCTCTAAATAGAAGCCATGCAAGATGCAAAATTTTTTTTTTGTTTTTTGTTTTTTGTTCTTTGGTGCTGGTCAAGTGGTAAGATGTGGCTTCTATGTAGTGAACATCACTAGACGAAAAAGAAATCATGTAGAGCTTAAACTAAAATGCCTTTAAGTCTTGGTTAAAGAAGGAAAGGTGAGCATTTTGTTCAAGATAAATATTAAACCAGGATGCCTTCAAAACCTGGCTGCCGAGATGAACCATGAGTGAAACCAATCTAAGCAGAATATATAGTTTAATCTTCCAGGCCATTCTGCTGAAACATATAATAGAAACCCCAAAGGTGAAACATCGAAAATTAAAAAGGCAAAAAAGTGAACTTAATTCCCAAGATAATGCATTTGAATTAAGAGTGAGACATGCTAAAATTTTAATGTGGTTGGTTACAAAAAATTTTGGGTGAGACAACAATAAATTCCCCAAAACATGTATTTTAAAGCCTATTTGGAACTTGGGGGAGGGAAGGAAAGGAAAAGGAAAAGGGAAGGAAAGAATAGATGAATGAAAAGTGTTTTCCCTTTCCCGTTTAGTTTTGTAAAGAAAATAAAACGAAAGTAGAAGGAAAAAAGAAAGAGAAAGAGAGATAGTAATTCAAAACTTTTCCTCCCTTTTCTCTCCCCTTTAGTTTTCCCGTTTGGTTTTGTAAAGAAAATGAAAGGGAAGTAGAAAGAAAGAAGAGAGAAAGAGAGAGTAATTTAGAACTTTTTCTCCCTTTTCTCTCCCTTTTCCCTTCTCTTTCTCTCTTAAGTAGAATAAAAAAAGGGAAGCAAAAGAAAAGGAAAATTTTTAAAATTTTTCTTTCCTTTCCCTCCCCTCTCTCAAGTTCCAAACGCGCTGTTAGGAGTACATTACTGTTCCCTACAAATCTTGAACCAAACCTGGTTGGAACTCGATTTGATAGTTCTGCCTGTATTTAGGCTTTATGAACTGATTGAGCTTGGAATATACTGGATGCACAAGGTGTGTCAAAGAGGGGATCTGGCTGAAAATGAGATGCTGAAGTGAGGATAAGCATGAACAAGTGTATTATTTTCAGAACAATAACACAAGACACAAAGAGAAATCAATTTTTTGAATAAAATTTGTTATTAATTTGTTAAAAGCTGTCTAGGGAAAAGCCTTTGCATCTTGTTTGTATGATAAACCAAACATAAACCTAATTGAACTCGAATTAGACATAAATTAGGACAATATGAAAAATGATAAATAAAAAACATAAACTTTGAATTAAACCTAAATTTGGAGACTAGAAACTTGAATTACCATTCTTAAAGAAAACCTAGACAAAATTAGATATTCTTAAATTAAGTTATTCCCAAGACAAAAATTTCTTAAAATGGTAAAAAACAAAATACACACACACACGAATTTGACCTCCGAAATTATAGAATTTTGCTAAATTTTGAACGGGTCAATAGTATCAGAATTGATTTTGCTTAGAATGTAATTTTCTATCAACCCACTAAAATTTGTGCGATTCTATGATAGGTCACCATTTTAGGCTCCCTTGCTTTTGCCCAAGTCCAATTTCTCTTTAAAGTTCAAGACTATGCAATATGTGCTTTTAAGTTTGCTAGTTCCATATAAATCAAGGCCTACATGAAACACAGTATTGAAAACAATAATTGTTTTGAGCATACCTTATTTTTCAGGCCACAGCAAGAATATTATAGCAACAAATTGCATCCTAAAATGTTTGGAAGGAGACTACCATCAATCAGCTTATCGCATGGTGGGGAATTTTAGGGTAATGTCACGGATACCGTAAGTATCACGGTCCCGGTACCTGTATAATTTCAATTAGTAAATTTTGAAAACTGAAAAAATCTGATCATTAGATGAGAATCTTTGAAAAAAATTTAGATGCTTTGATGAAAACCTAGTTATTACAAATGTGGTAGATAATTATTCCAAATGTAAGCTGTAGTTACTACGATGTGGTTATATTTTGTAGTAAGTGTTATCACATGGAGTAGTTAATATGACAAGTCCAAATGATAAGGAGACTCATACCATACCCTAGTCCTCCCCATCAGATGGTGTTGGAGCCAACCTGATGAGAAGTCATTTTCGTTTTGTTATTTCGTCAGACGTTGTGCCGCGGAATTAACTCCGTTGACATTAAATGAATTTATGTTGAATTTAATTTGATGCGAAATGGTAGATAAAACAACTAAATACCCCTTGGTACTATTTTATAGTTTTACAAAAAAAAAAAAAAAAAAAGTATCAATTTGCTGTCAAAAAAAAAAAAAAAAACTTAACTTTAGTTTTTTATCAAGTCCTTTTGCCAAACTCATAGTTGGGTATTTTTTTTTTTGTTACCGGGTGTTTAGTCTTTAACCGGCTATGCTTGTTTAGGGCCACCAGCTATATAAATTATGTAAATTTTATGTATTTTATAAATAATGGATAACCACATGAGGATGTAGAAAGTTCAGCATGGTTCCTATAACGACCATCGTGTTTACCAATTTTTAGGCTGATCGACAATTAAGAACATAATACATCAATATAATGCTTCAAATTATAGATATAGGTCATTAGTGGATCAGCAAGAAATTTGACGAATATAACATGCATGCGAGTAACCCATAACCTAGACAACAGTAGATTCGGCAATATATGAATGTGACTAAAAGTTATCTACAACTGTAATAGTATGTAATTTTACACAAAGGTGTAATAAATCATAGCCATTTCATAATAGGTGGTTGTTGAATTTAGCAAATTATTTTTGTATTTTGTGTGAATTCGTCGATTTGATTTTGGTCCTCCCTTTATTAAGTTATCCAAATCACTTTATTCTTCATTATCCATGCCTTTATTCCACCCTCCACCCCCTATTTAAAGACTCTTTATCCATCTTTAAATTTTTTGTCTGCATCTCTGTTGTCCCTTCTCCTTGTAATTCCACATGACAGCCTTTGTATTTTTGTCTCTTTTCTATTTACACAAAATTATTTGTTTATCTTATGTATCACTGAAACATATTGTTACATGCATGGCTAGTTAGACTCAAAGATATATGAAATAGTGACCTACAAAACTATGAAGATCTGCAAGATATATGAATAATGTTTTTGTTGCTAACTTGCACAAACATGGCTTATTCTGAGTCTTGTATTACTGTTATTTTACATGTAAATTTAATTTGAATATTCTTAAATACTTTTTTGGAGGTGTTTTTACTGGCCTATGAAAGTTTTTGTTCCAGATACTAAAATTGAGAGAGAGAGAGAGAGAGAGAGAGAGAGAGAGAGAGAGAGAGAGAGAGAGAGGTTCGTAATTATGGTACTGTATGAAAGGGCCACAAGAATAAATGGAGTTGATGACACTTCACAATACTTTGAAGATCCTCAGAGATTTGTACCAAAAAAAAAAAGGATCCTCAGAGATATATCATCCATCCCAATCACTGCCAGCCCAAATCATCTGTATTGACATTAGTTTCTTTTGCTAGCCTTACAAACATTAAAAAGATAAGATGTTCCGTTTGGTTTTGTATTTCAAGAGCAGCATTATCTTGTTCTCTCACTCACTCACTAGTAGCCTCAACTATTATATTTATTCAAATGTTTGAAACCAAGATATTGGAATCCAATAACAAACAGGTCTCATCTATATATATATATATACATGCATGCCAAAAACAAACATGATAAACCTTTGTTTGTTTTTCTTTTAATAATAGGTTGTTGGTCATCATTTCACTTTAGATTATGGTAATACTGTGTCAGATTTTGTTGGAACTAAATGTTGGAGAAGTCTTATGAACTATTATTTTTCGTGTTGATTTTGTATGAAGTCTGGCACCACATGATGGGTCTATTGTGTGTAGGTATATATATATGTATATATATATCTGTTACTGAACATGCCATTGTTGACGATTTCACTAGTGCTTGTTGCTAATTTGAGGTAGGTACATTTATAGTTTCTCTTATGAGTCAAGCTACCACCTCAATCAACCAAACCAACCCTTGGTTGGGTTTCATTCTGTTAAGCATATTCTGGGTTCGACAAAGCTCGGATTAATCTTGTCTTGGTGTAATTTTTTGTTTTCCAATTTGATGAATGGGTTAGGTGAAATCTTTAATAAAATGCAAAATTAGGGACAGTAATGGGCAATGTTTGAATTTAATTGGAGCCTAATTTATTGAGACCCCTATACAGTTGGTATATTAAATTGTAGACTACTTATTTCTGAACAATAATAAAGGTTCTTTATTGAAGTAAAAACAGCCACATACCCATGAAGACCATTACTCACCCTTCTAGGGTTTGTGCATCGATTTACATCCACTTCATCTTAGAAACACTGGATGAAGTTCAAAGCTTCACTGCAAATGGAGTCAAGAAGAGGCATTTCCTAGATAGTCATGTCATGATTGAGTCTTGGATTTGTGGAGAGAAAATAAAAAATAAAAAAAAGAAAAGAAAAGAGAAAGGATAGGAAAAGAAAATGAACAGATGTTTGTTAAAAAAAATTATTTCCTTCTTTGTTTGGCCACATATCTTTAAAAAATATAATTTGTATAAGTAATTTTGTTTTTTTTTTCATTTTTCTTTGCCTTGATAAATTTAAGATCCAAATATAGCATCGGTTACATGTAGTAGCTAGCTTTGCTGTAGCAAAAACGGTTAGGTTATTCGTATGATTCTTGAAGAACATGTTATACCATACTAGAGGATTGACACACGCGATGCGAGTGCAATCTTCGATTATTACCAAAGATGGTAGTCACGTAGATTGAATCACTAAATATGATCGTCGTCGTAATCGATTGAATTATTGGAAAGAATTTTTTCAATATTGGTAATTGAATAAAATAGACATAGTTTATAAATAACTGCAGCAGTTACTAAATTAACTGCTGTTAACCAAGCTTCGAAGACACCAATAAGGGTTTTTCTTTTATATATTAAAATAGATTATTAAATGTAAGGTTGTGAGACCCACAATTTTTTTTGTAAGTGGAAACCATTTTAGAGCATAAGGTTAATACTGATCCAAATATTGCCTTTTGTTTAAAAGCTCTCCAAAAACTTAAATTTTATTTGGGAATGGCTATGTAGCATTTGAGTCTTAAACATGGTTGTTTCACTTGGCTGACCTGAGCTTTTCATTTTCCATAGACAAAAATGACAAGAACATTAGATTCAAAGCTTTATATTCCTTTAGTTTCCTTGATTTCCTCATCAAGTAAAGGTGGAAAAGAATCTCAGATAGAGAACTGACTTTTTTTTGTTATATTCAAAGCACGATATTGATCCAAAAACTGCACTCAACATTGTACTTTATATGCCATCGTTTGATTAATAATCTCAACCAACAGCCTATTCTAATTATCCCAGACAACCTTTTATCCCAGTTTCATTATCTTTGGTAACTAAAGCTTCCTTCAACTTTCCAATCATTTTCAGTTACAAAACTCTCTCTCTCTCTCTCTCTTAGAGCATGCTTTTTAAAGTTCATCTTTGCTTCTAATCTTTAGACAAATGCCTCATATGTGGAAAATTGGTTTTGTTTGGCAGCCGATTGTCTCTCTAGATTAAAGATTGCTTTAGATCCTTGAATCAAAAAAATAAATTGTTAAAAACTCCAGGCTAATGCCAAAACTTCCAAGTTGCTGGTATGAAAGAAAAAAAAAAAAGAAGATATTCTAATATAGCTATTACTCACTCTTCTCATGATTCAAGTATTTCATATCTCTGATGAAAGCAAAATCAGAAAGTAAAATTTCTTCCGCTGGAGAGATATGAGATTATAGAAGTTGCATAACAAAAGGCTGCTGTAGACTTTGTTTGGCAAATACTCAACACCATGTTTTCTGCAACAGACATGAAATATTGCATCACTTGTAAGAGTGACCACCACCATATGAAAATCATGCTTGCTAACTTCATACTCATGCATCTACTTTTCCTCTCTCTCTCTCTCTCTCTCTCTCTCTCTCTCATACATAAAAAGTGGGTTCAAGTTCATACTTCCGCAAATATAGCAGCCTGGAATTCTTTGGTTCCTTGGCCATGAAATTTTCAGAATCGAGCATTATCTTTCCTTGTACTGTTAGGATTTTGAAAGCTGCTAGATATCATTTTAGCTCATATCACACTCATGGAATTTGTATCATTTTGTTCTACTTCCTCTGTTTTCTCTCTCCAGATTTTTATCTTCTCAAATTTGCTGCATTGCTCAGTTTACTTTTTCCCACGAGCCATTCAAGAGTCAAGACTACAGTTTTTGAGTTGGTTGCTTAGAAGTCAGGGCAGTTCATGGGCCCCTAGAAGTTGATAAGTTTGAATTAGTTTTACCCCTTAGGCCCATATCAAGCAGATATTTGCGTGGTCAATCGCTTAATCTGACTGCATATACCTATAACATGATTTTCGAACCTAAAAGAGTCGTTATGAATTTGTGGAAAATGTTGTTCATCAGAAAATTTAAATAAAAATTTATTAAAATAATGTGACAATGATATTTTTATAGTTTAATAAGTGTTGAGTTTTTACGTGAAAAGTGAGAATCTCATTAAACTATATCATTCCACACATAAAATTTTGTATAAGTTTTCTAATTGTATACATTTTATCCTAAATTTACTTTCTTGTGAACTGCCGAAGTTAATTTAGTGAACCCAATCAAGAAAATGCGTTAATTATGACAATCGCGAACTAAATTTCATAATAAAAGAGAGATCAATTGACAAACAACAGCTTTGAGTTTATAAAATATAAATTCCCCAAGAGTATATACAATATCCGAGAGAATCCGGATTCGAATCACCATCTATAATTAGACTTCAAAGTTATCACTAAACCAAGACTTCAATCTCCTTGCAAAATTTGCTTTGTGAACTATAAGCTAACAATAGTGTAGAATAGATGCAATCTCTCAGATGTTTTTAAGAAGTGGCAATTAATATTATATGTAATGCTTTGGACTTTGGGTAGCTGTGCTTTCTGTCACTGGGGGGTCCTCCTCCTCCCTGTGGTGGAAAATTTTTTTCCCCTTTCTTTTAATAAATTTTGAAAGAACAAAAAGCAAAGACAAGCCATTGGGAACATTCCCACCACTTTTTGGTTTTTGTCTGGACTGGACTCATCAAAGGCCATAGAATGCCACCAAACCCAATATTCCTCCCAACAAGGCATGAGATTCAAAGCAATTTAAGGACAAAAACATGCATAAAAAGACTACCTTTCCTTCCACATAATCAGTTAGAATCCTCCCTCTCCTTCCCTTGATAATCACTACCCCACCACCAAAGTCTAATGAATGATTCACAATGTGATGGATGGATTATAAAGCAGAAAAAGTAATTTGCTTTGAATTCCTCGCAGTTACAACTTTATTTTGTCTTATACATACACACACACATATATATATAGTTACTGGTTGCTTATCTATTTTTAACATCACGACGTAATCAGAACTTTCTTTTTCTCCATCCCTTTTATCTCGGGCCATTTGAATAGTCTCACTGACGTAGCGATTTCTGAGTCGGTGACATAAGCTAAGGGCGGCTTTGGTATAATTATTTTTTTAGCTTATTTTATTTTATTTTTTTGACATGTAAGAAGAAAAAACTAAAATTTTTTTTAATTTTTTTACTTTTATAAGCTAAGACTAGCATAAAAAAAAAAAAAGCAACTGAAAAAAAAGTGACTTTTTTTTATTTATAAGTTAAAAAAAACTTAAAATTAGTCCTACCAAATAAACCCTAATTACATGGCCTCTTTACAATCAACGTGCCTTCTGTTGTTGTTGTAGGTAAGTCCTTCAACCTTATCATTTAACAAAATATAAGAGTACTTCAGCGAATCTATGATTTTAATTTTTCCATTGAAGGTTTGATCATTGTTCATAAATTAATATATATGAGAGAGAGAGAGAGAGAGAGAGGGACCTATCAATTACTGCTTGCTATGTTCTTTTCTTTTCTTGACATCTTTCCTTACATTCTCTTTGCTCTTTATTCTCTCGCTGGTACATCCCTCAGGGGCCATGATGAAAGACAAAGGTGGACTCAAGAAAGACCATAGCTGGTCGTCCGGTTGGATCTTCATTTTTCAAATGTCATGTTAGGAAATTTTTTACGGTAGCGTGAGGGGTTTTTAGGGTACCGATGCTCGTGCCATATTAGCTCTTGGATCAAATAAAGAAAAAAATTTAACCATTGGATGAAAATCTTTTAAAAAAATAAAGATGGTTTTGATGAAAAAACAGTTATCATAAATGTGACCCGTAATTAGCACAATATATTCACATTTGATGGTTACTGTTATTCCGTTAAGCAGTAATTAATCATATGCTTAAGTCAACTGACTATTAGTTGTGTGCTTCCAACTTATGAAAAATACTAGTGAACAATGACCAAATTAGAATGTGACCTGAACGCTAGAGAGGACTCCCGCCCTAATGCATCAAGAAGTACTAGAAAGTCATGTCATTTTTCTTGGCAACACTTTTTTTTTATATCTTTTTCTTGAGCACAGGGAAAATACAGTAATACATTGATCAAGATCCACAAGGGCTCATCCTTAGCTTAATGGCTTTTAATATTAGGAGTTGATATTTCTATGCGACTCATCATCTCTATCCATTTCTTTCTCTCTCTCTCTCTCTCTCTCTCTCTCTGCCCCCCCTACGTAGGAGTGTTTATGATTGACTACAAAATGCCAAAATGCTTTGTATTTAATGAAAGCTAACCACTCACATCATAGAGGACCATACATGTTTCAATCTGTAATTTATGAGCAACATTTAAAAATATCTACAATTTCATTTTTCTCCTCACAAAAGAGAGTCAACAAAGGAAGAGTAATGCTATCTAAACATAATTTTTACATTGCATTTTTATACAAAATGATATAATTGTTTGTGATCATATTTTCATTTCAAACCAAGACACTCACTAGTTTGATTTATAATTTAAAAAATACTACTGCTACAACATTCTTGATAAAGTTTTCTGTACAAAAGTTACGTTAGAATAGAATTTTACTGACTGTATAGAGTGCAGTAAAATGTGTGGAGACTTCAACTATAGTTAGGCATAATTAAACCCTTTAACATGACTCAAAACCAAGTACATGGTATGATATATAACCAAAACCCTAATTAGTTAAGTTCGTTGACATCTTCACTAAACTGAAAATTGATATGAAAGTAATTTAGGTACTGTGGATGAGAGAGAAAGGGTGAAGTTGGAAACATGGTTAAAAAAGGTTGGGGTTTCCAATGACATTGTGAAGATGGGAATGCAATACATGATTGTATTAAAGTGGCTCAAGAAAGGGCATTTGTGTGATCCAAGGAGAGATATAGAGAGTTTTTGGTTTAGAAAAGTGAATGTTGAGAGAGAGAGAGAGTTGAGAGAGAGAGAGAGAGAAGCGCATGCATGCTTATGTGCTTTGCTCGCATGAAAGCAGAGATGGAAGCTTTCTTTTTTGCAGTAAGCTGCTCCCCGCATTCAAATGTTTACGTTGTTTTGTTTGGTGGGGTCCCCCTCCTGCCATCCATCACCCCTAAGCTCTCAGCTTCTCTCCCATGGCCCCATCCGCATGGTCTCAATATCTCTTGGAACAAATATTGAACGAAGATTTTGAGGCGTGTTTAAAGATACTGTTTTTAGAACGTAATTTGTTTTCACTCCTAAAAGTCTGTTGTTGAGTTACATGTAAAGTCATTCTCAAGATACAATAAAGCTAAATTGAAACGAAGAACTACAATAAGCAAAACTGAAGATCTTCAACGAAATTTTTATTATAACAGTCACTATTCAAAAGAGGAATTCGAATTAATTGAATTAATCTGAGATTGTGTATTAATAGAGTTTAATGTAGCTAATCAGAATAGTCACAACTCCTTCAAAGAGTGTAAAATAGTTTTAACTAACAAACAGTTAACACACCTTTTCATCATATAAAATATGGACAGTTGATCAGGAGATCCAAAATAAATAGATCACTCAAGGATTGATCTTAAATGAATCATACAGTGTGTGTGATAGGTGCGTTGCACATTAAATGCACATCAAAAGCGTCCATTAGGCTCAATTGTAACAATGGACTCTATGTACCTTATCTAAGTTCCATAAATATATGTATATATATAGCATTGCCTCACAATAGAAGAAGAAGAAGAAGAAGAAGAAATGGCCATAATTTATTTTTCTGAATTATGAAATAAAGAATATGGTAGTGACGTTTTTTCGACTAGATCAGAGATTCTCCTGAACGTCTAATCGGGCCCCGACCAGAGCCTCACCTTGACTCCTCTCGGCTCTTGAACAGACTAGCTCTTCGGGCGCCTTTTCCGTTCTGTCCGTCCTTCCTATCACATCGGTAGGGCCCACAACTGATACCGGATATTGTAGTGTACACTCGAAACGTAGGCATGGAGTGTGCGAAGGACAACCACCCTAACCTCGACGCAGTTCTGACACCCGCCACGATGGAGTGGAGGAATGGCTCTCTCAAGTGCTTTGACACAGATCTGACCCTCCAATGGAACACCGCCACATGAAAAGGTCGCCAACCACTCTCATGCACGCATATAAAGGAAAACAAAGGCCTTCTTCACCAGATACGCATCAAAGAAAAATTCTAGCAAACTACACCTTTGAGTAACATTATTCTCTTGAATCTAACTTGAACATCGAAAGGCCTTTGGCCAAGGATCAAAATTTCATTTCGTTTCCAACGAAACAGCCGAAACAATTTGGTTTTCCCAACCATCGAAGCGAAACAGTAATGGACTTCCAAAATTCCATGGGTTCAAACGAAACAAAATAGTTTTTGTGTGTTTCGTATGAAACGATGAAGTTTCGAAGGAAACAAAGACATGTGTCGAAGCATGAGCTAACAGTGGTGGTGTGTGCAGCCTTGCTACAGAAAGGGCTCGTGAATTGAATAATTTGACTGAGAGAAGAAAAAGAGATAGAAGATAAACAAAATATGGACAGAGAATCTGACAAAGTAAAGTAAAAAAAATTCAAAAAAGCCATCAAATCTATAAAGAAATTACAGAAAGTGGTAGAAGACAAAGTCACAAAGGTAGATCGTAGAACACTTACCAGGTTAGCCGTCCAATCTAGAGCCATACTCCAGGTACATCTTATTCCTTCTCTTCTTCTTAGCTTTAATCTTCTTCCCCAGATCTGTTTCTTCTCTCTCCTTCTCTTTGAATCCCCAGATCAAAAGACACAAGCCCATCGAATGCCCAGATCAAATGACGTAGGGGCTCCAATGATCTCTTCCCCTTCTGTCTAGCTTTCTCTCTCTCCCTCCCTCTTTGTGTGGATCTCTCTCTCTCTCTCTTCTACAATTTTTGCCCCTCTCTGTCTCGCTGTCTCTCTTCGTGCGTGGAGCTTAACGATGATAAAGACAAGGCTAGGGTTTTATCTTTGTTAACTTAAAAGGAGCTTGGAAATATATATATATATATATAATATTGTAAATTATAATAAGTTATAGGTTTAACAATTAGAAACATTATTATATTATTACTAATTTTAATTAGAGTGAGATATAAGTATTGTGTTAAAAACATATTTGTAATAATTATTGTTATCTATACATCCAATAAATAAAACTATTATCTTTTTTATTGAACTTTTTTAATTTTGATATATTGAAAAAACTCAATTCTTTCAATAAAAATCACTTCCAGTAACACATTTAGGTTAAAAGGGAATAACAAATATTTTCAATATGAAAAAAAAAAATTAGACATATAATTTCAAGTTAATTTTAGTTGTTAATGTATAATTGAAGAGGGTGTAAGACAAGGTTAGTAATTTACGTAAATTATATTAGATTACATTTGAAAATTCAATTTAGGGTTTTATCCTTTATATTTTATGTTAACTTAAAAGGGCTTTGGCATATATATATATAATATTGTAAATTATAATAAGTTATAGGTTTAACAATTAGAAACATTATTATATTATTACTAATTTTAATTAGAGTGAAATATAGTTATTATGTTAAAACATATTTGTAATAATTATTTTTATGTATACATCCTTTAAATAAAATTATTATCTTTTTTATTTAAATTGTTTAATTTTGATAAATTGAAAAAACTCAATTTTTTCAATAAACATCACTTCCAGCAACACATTTAGGTTAAAAGGAAAAAAAAAATATTTTCAATTTGAAAAAAAAAAAAATTGGACATATAATTTCAAGTTAATTTTAGTTGTTTATGTATAATTGAAGAGGGTGTATTTTAAAGGTGATGTGAATTTTGTTTTGTAAATATGGCATAAAAAGGAAATGAGCCTCTAGAAAAAAAGAAAAGGCAGCGTGATATTGGATGAAATTATGGTGAGCAAGTTGGAGATAATCGATAACATGTAATGTGCAATTATTGTAAAAAAATAATGATGGGAAGTGGTGTGTCACATTTGAAACAATATTTGGCAGGTGGTTATTCAAATATGAAAAAGTGTGATAAGTGCCCCTTAGAAGTTGCTAAATCATTGAGAGAGTATTTGAATTGTAATAAATAGGAGCACGAAGAGGTGACAACACAAAGGGTTGAAATAAGAGCTAATTTAATTGATCCTGTTAGGAGGAGACATGGGGTTGACATACATGATTTAGATTCTAATTCAGATGATGATATGGCTCTACAAGAAAAGGCTGACTTAGAGTATGCAAAGGAACAATCTTACTATGATATACACCTGGCTGAACAAGGCATTAGAGGGGGGAGATATGGGTTATCTAGCCATAGCAGTGGTGGTCATTTGACGGGATTGAGGCGCTCACACAGTGTGAAGGATGCTTGGGATAAATTTTCAAGAAAGTCACAAAAAGCCCCAGGAAAAGGTAAAGATCTACTCATAGAAGATATAGATCCTTCAATGTATTGAAATAGGGAAGTAAAACAAGCTAAATTAAAGCATTTGTGGAACCCCAAAAAGTGGGCAGGGTTTGGCAAACATGCTATAGCACAATTTTTTATTTATGGAAATATTCCATCGAGCAAAGCTCTAGAAAATTTTTATGAAAACATGATAGATAAAGTTGGTAGAGCTGGAGCAGGTATGAAAGGGCCAACACCTTATGAGATTGGGGGACCATATTTAGACATGGAAATAGAAGATCTCAAAAATTACATTGATATATTCAAGAAGAAATGGGATACTTATAGAGTGACAATCATGTGTGATGGGTGGACATCAATCACCAGACTATCTATCACCAACTTTTTGGTGTATTGTGATGAAAAAATTGTCTTTCATCGATCAATTAATACTTTCAGTCACAATAAAGATGCTGGTTACCTTTTTCAGTTGATGGATGATGTGGTTCAAGAGATTGGAGAAAAATATGTAGTTTAGGTGATTATAGATAACCAATCTTCATATAAAAAGGCCGGTGAAATATTGATGCAAACAAGGTCACATTTGTGTTGGACCTCTTATGCTGCCCATTCCCTTGACCTAATTTTGCATGACTTTGGTAAACTTAAGAGGGTGAAGAATTTGCAAGAAGAGTTACCAATTTTATTTATAATGAGAACAAGGTTCTTGATATAATGTGAAGTTACTGCAAGGGGGAATTGATTCGGCCCACACAGACAAGATTTGTAACAAATTACATTGCCTTTTCAAGTCTTTTGTAACATAGAAATGACTTATAAAGGATGTTCACTTCAGATGATTGGCATAACAATGTAGCTAGTAGAGACCCAGCTGGACGTGTACATTCAACTATTCTCAATCCAAAGTTTTGGGAACAGGCAAAAAAGATCGTGAATGTCCATAAACTTATTGCAAAGGTTTTACGAATGATGGATGGGGAGAAGCAAGCTATAATGTCATATGTATATGAAGCAATGAAGCAAGCAAGACAAGCAATTCAAGATATTGCTCCAAAATCTTGCAAAAAATATATAAACATTGTTGATCATCGGTGGAAGAAGCAAATCATTCAAAACATTCATTTGGTAGGTTAGATAAAAATTTTACATACTAATTCGATAGTGTTACTAATGTAACTAACTTATGAACTATATAATTATATGATTAATTTTTATTTATTTATGAATTTAATGTAGC
The DNA here is from genome assembly GCA_033060915.1 of Euryodendron excelsum. Classification (NCBI taxonomy): domain Eukaryota; kingdom Viridiplantae; phylum Streptophyta; class Magnoliopsida; order Ericales; family Pentaphylacaceae; genus Euryodendron; species Euryodendron excelsum. The sequence goes on from CM065377.1 coordinate 13,487,868, forward strand.
CTATTAATTGAATCCCGCATTCCAGTACCAAGGAGATGTCAGTGTGGATAACAATTTATTAGAAGCACTTAGAGGCGTAATGTCTCGACTCGAAGAAAACCTTAATACAGTTTCTCAAGCTCTTGCAGAGGTAACAATTAGTTCTTTTAGTTAGTCATTATATATATATATATATGTATATATATTTGTTGGTTTTTTTACATACAAGTCAAATTATTTTTCCTATGTTAAATAGGTAAAAATATTTCGTGACGCCATGTATGGGTTTGGATCACAAACTGCAAATAGGGGCAGAACTAAAACTGATTTGGATAATTAAATATTCTACATTTAATTTGAATATTTTATTTAAAAAAACATGTTATTTGTCATATAACTATTTTTCTACTTATACAGTTGAATGGTGGTTTTTGTACGGCACTGATGCTCCAAACTTACGGAAGGTTGCTATGAGAATACTGTCACAAACATCCTCATCTAGTGGTTGTGAAAGAAATTGGACCACTTTTGCCCATATTCACACAAAAGTGCGTAATTGACTCAATTATGCAAAATTAGAAAAGCCGGTGTTTGCACAAAATAACATGAGATTAAAGTTGAAATTCCTTATGAATTAAGATTGGGGATTAGAATTCAAACCAATTGATTTAAGTAATGTATTTAAAGAAGATGAAGGAATTTCAGAGTGGTTGGATGATCCAGGTGATGCACTTTAGCTCATAAAGCTTCTCAATTCAAGAAAATACAGAGGTCTGCAAAATAAAAGGAAATAAATAATACATGTGATTACCCTATAAAGAATAAATAGAGGAAGACAATCCCTACCTAAATCATGAACAAAGTAACAAAACATGAAAAACTTCAAATGTAAACAGTTTACCTATAAATTATATTACAATAAATTAATAGACTCAATAACTTAATTTAAAAAATTAGATGAATTTTGAAAAAGTAATTATCACAAAAGCTATGCCCAACTTTATTGTAAACAATTGTAAGAAGCAACTAGAAACCCATGGTAACACCTGAATAAGAGTGCAACATTTAGAGAAAAATAAATTTAGATGCGTATATAGGTAGTTAAACAAACAAACCACTAGCGAAGTAGTAGGACACTTACACAGCTTTAAAATGAGGACGCAGCAAATTTAAGAAAAGGATTGGCACCCAACAAAGAAACAACAATATTGAAATATTTTTTATCTTTTGCACATATCAATGATATATACAAGTTTTACTAGTTCTTTTAACTTTCCACATTAACATTTGCATAATGTGGCAGATAAAACTAGAGATATACGTATTCAAAACTACATAATATATATTAGTAGCCTCTTATAACATATATTTTTCTCCTTGACAGTGAAAAGCATCTATGCCTACATTGTGGCAGTAGTTTCACATATCAAATTTTTAGGTTTCTAAAAAATAACTCATATTAATTGCCAGCCAAGTGTTAGAGAAGCAATGGCCAAGTGTCTGAAAATATTTAAGTTAGTCATGGACACGACTAAGAAGTGTCAAACAAATGTCCATGGGCTTCCAAAAAGTGCAACATAGACACAGCAACTCCATATAAGTGTTTGGAATACCTAAATAGATCCATAGACATAGACAGATGGATATAAAGAAAGATAGATATATAAACGGTGAGTAAATGAAGTCTTGGCAACTCTACGACATCCAGCCAAATCCTACAATTAAACCATCAAAAACAAACAAATCAAATTTACTAGATGGAGGAGTTATGGGCCCTTCTTGTGTACTCGGTCATGCCAGCTTCAGTCCTTAAGCTATTTGGAATGTTGAGAAGACAAGGAGGAAAGCATGGAGAGTGGAGCCTCTATGCATTATGTGTGCATCTAAAGAGCAAGGCATCACTATATTTTTTAAGAGACTCATTTGATAGTACATAAGTTAAAGTCATGTCTTTTGCATAGTTGTCATTTTTGGCATAAAGGGTACTTTTGTGAATCCTCCCTTTCTCTTTTAGAGTTCATAGATGAGCTTATCTATCTTGTTGAGATTTTTTAATTGATTCTTGTATAGTTTTGTATACAGGTTTCGCAGCTTTAAGTGCCTTCTAGTGATATCTTTTACTTCTATAGAAAAAAATAAAAAAGGAAATTCCTTCTTTAATATTCTCCTTATATGAAGCCCATCTATTAAATAAAAGGGAGATAGAGTTCCTACTTTTTGCTAAATACAAAAAGCAAAATGAGCATTCCAGGTTAAAATTTTTAACATCTTTACTTATAAAATTTTATTTTTAAAATCTTTCAAGAATCCAAAAGGGGAGGGGGCAGGTGTAATCAACCATCTCTTCCGTCGTCATCTGTTTTCTGTTTAGCTTTGTGGTTCCACAAATGTGGATCTAAAATTTGCCCCACTATCTCTCTTAGTGTCATTATTATTGAGGGATGTTTGGAATAAAGGGAGGGCAGCTGCCCACTAGCCTAGATCCAGTCCAAAATAACAAGAAGCTCATAGGAAAAAAAAATGAAAACCATCAAATTATTTCCGCTACAAAATAATGATATTCCAATTTCTAGCAAAAGCCGACTGGTACAACAAAACGAATTCACAAGTTTAACTAGTAGGATTTTTTATTTTATTTTATATAAATAAGGCCTTATTATATTTTTTACTATTTTATTGATCTACAACTTCCTAATTCCGTTTATGTAACAAGTTGTCCTTTGCTCCCAAGTCCCAGCCAATCCTACACTTGTTTAAGTACTAAAGATTCAACTTATAGCAATGTTGTTGTGAAGGGCTTTGTTTATCACAAAGCCTCCCTCTAGTACAAGGGATCCTATATTCTCCCATTCTTATGTATGCATTCTTGTAGCTGTCCTTGTTATCTCCTTCCTAATTGAAATTCTCAACATAGAGAGGGATTGGGGACAATTGATATAGAAATTCATAAAAATTTACAAGAAGAATATTTCTATCACTCCTAGTACTCAAAATGTAGTAAAATAAATGGCATGAGTATGATAATTGATATATAAAATTATTTTTTTGTCTACAAGGCCATCAACATGGCTCATAAGATCAATAAGGGTCACATCAATTATTTTGCACCAGCAAGTTATAGAGAGGAATTGCCATGGGTAGAAAATTCTAAATTCAAGAAGAAATATTCTTCACTTTCAATAGCCTTTCTTCGCCCTACTACTCTGCATCAATAATATTATACACAAGAAGATGGTTTGCTTAATTCAATGAATAGAAAATGTAGAAAACTTGTATTTAGGACATATAGGAAGAACAAGAACGTAGGAAATGATGAACAAAAAAAGAGATAAAAGAAGCAGGAAAACTCATGAGAATCATTCTTACAAATCACTGATGTGATGAACGTAATAGCAATTAAAATGTTAATGCAAACAATCACCAACTTGTCATGTGGCATACACGTATAAATCCAGAATGCAATGGTTACAAGGAAGAAAAGGGAATAAATTAACATAAAACACAGTACCCAGAACTTAAAGAGGTTTCATATTTAGCCCCCTCCTGCCACATTGTAGGGCTCAGTGGAAACAACTCGCTCATGGCCTCCCTCGCCTGTCGTAGCTTCTCAATGTCCCCCTTCTTCCTCAGAGAGCTCTTATGTACTGAACAAAAACAAGCAAACTCATATAGAGCAAATCAAAACATAGAAGAAAAAACGTACATGCGTGGAAGTGTGTACGAGAGTAGTATTGCCTTTGAGTGAAGGGGAACGAATGAATACTTGAACATGAGCGTCGTAGTTGGTGGGGTTATTGGAGAGTTCAGTTTCTAGGGTTTCTACTTGGAGAGTCTCTTGGGCTTTGTCACCGGAGTCGAACTCCGAATCAGCGTTGAAAGGGTTTTTAGATTCGGATACAGATTGGTGTTCGGCTTCGCCTATCGCCTCGTCGGAGGATTGTGGGTCCGATGAATCTAGGATTTCTTCCATTTTTCAAGCTTTTTCTTGGAATTGGTTTTTTGCAAAACTGCCCGTAATGTAGAACTAAATCGCGATCGCGGTGTAATGGACGCGACCGTCACGTCGTAGTCGCAGTCGCAAATTTTTTTTAAATGAGTAAATTTGTATAAAATATATTGATATACATGGTTTGATTCTAAAAATAAATTGTACAGTTATTTTAGGTGGTTTTAGACGAATTTTAATGTAACATTTAAAATGTATATAGTGTATTACGTATATTATGTTTGTTTTTAAATCACTTACTAGAGAAATTATTAAATTTCAAATAAAAAAAATACAATTATCATTATAAAATTCCAAATGCAACAGTAAATTCTTGCAAATAAAACTTGAAACCTCTAAAGTAGCAACTTTCTTTACATCCACCGTATAGAATGTCGTGGAGGTTGTTCATAATCATCGCTTCTTGATTGAAAATTACTGTCACTTTCATGCCTGCCAAACAAGTACTTGAAAGTTCTTTGAAAGGCCTCTCTAGAATCTTCTTCTTCCTGATCATGATAATGTGATGATGAAGATGAATAAGCAAAATGTGAGGGACATGGCTATTGTGGAAGATAATATATTGGAGGTGGTGGACAATATTATGGTGGAGGTGGATAATAACTTGGTTGAAGTGGTGGATAATAACGAGGGGGTGGTGGTGGATAGTCATATCTAGGAGGACCATAATTATCAAAAGAGAAAGATGACTCTTCAACTCCAAGTCGTCCAAAACTCTGATGCATACTATCTGAAGCTGAATTTAAAGACCCTGAACGGGACAATCTACTTCTTCTTTCAATGTCCCTTTGACTTTCTACCCCTCTTGGTTGTGCATTACATCGCCTGCATCTCGAAATAAGAATAGGCTCCCCAATTTCAAAAATAGCATTTATTGCTCCTAATCCTGCTTCTCCTTGATAAGGAGATAGAGGCAAATCTTGTCTTTCATTTGCAAGTTCTGCTCCAATACCAACACCGGCACCACCTCCATTTGGACCATTATCATTATCATCATCACTATCACCTGACGGATTACTTTCATTATTACCACTTTGAGATGCAGAATCATAATGACCAAAAGAAGTTTGAACATTTTTTGGTTCAACATGAGCTTGTCTAACTTGTGATCCAATAACTGTCACATCGTCATTATCATCATCATCAATATTCATCAAACAATTATCTTGCCCATCCAATAGAGGGGCTTCACTTTCTTCCAACCATGCAAACAATGAATCATTCTCCTCAAAGATATAATCACGGTTGATAAGGTTAAACCCTTCCTCTATTGCTCTGGCAGTTTTTCTTGTGACATGCCTTATTTTTGGTTTTTGTGTGAATAAGACTAAAAGTGCTCTAATTGCATTCACAATTTGAAGATGAGGTGGTCTGATTTAAAACTTTTACAGCAATACGACAAAGTTCAAGTGCAGACTTACCATAATTTAACCACCATTCAGCTGAATTATCAATAATAAATATATTAGACAAAGTTTTTTTAGTGTGCCACATACAAATTTGGTAATGAGTAATTTATATCACCTGGATTGGTTTGCTTTATTGCCCTCTAAGCCAACGGTGTTCCAAATGACTCCATCTTATCCTTAAATAGTGTTAACTGCAAGAAAATTTAAAATCTATTATTATTCAAATTAAATCCTTGCCTCATTGATTAAATAAATATAGATTTCATAAATACAAATAAATTATACTTAATTGATTGCACGGATTTGGTTGTCCACATTGGGCTCCAACCTTTGTATTGCTGCTCTAGCTCCTCTAAACACCACATCGTAATCATTATCTTCAGAGATGTCACGTGCATATTAGAACTGTAGATTCAAATAATAACCTAATAATGCAAAAGTCACGACCAATGCTAATTAAAAGTTTGTAATGTATGCTTGTAAAAATTTAAATAAATATAAAAAATTAAAAGCTTCACTTACCAGCTGCATGCAAGTTAGTATGTAGTTGGAAACCCCACCTATTATCAATCATCTTCCAATATTTTTGAAAATACCTACAATCTCTTTGCATGGCCAATTTTGCTCTATCTATTGCTTCATAAATAAATCCCATAGTTGGCTTTTCATTTCCATCCACAAGTCTTAACACTTTCAAAAGCGGCTCGTGAACTTTCAACACATCCCTAGCTTGTTTTTTTTCAAAATTCATCACTATTTATAAGTTGATTTACATCATGAGCAGGGACTTCTTTTTCTTTTCCCCATCTAGAATTTTTCCATAACTTTGAAGCAAACATGTTTCTCAACCCTTTTTTTTTCTCTCACAATACTTTGTAAAGCTACAAAATTGGTGGCAAATCTTGTGATGCTTGGACGAAGTAATTGATGCCCACTGGTAAATCACTTCAAAGTATTTGAAACCCACTTACTATTATAAATAAAACTCGTAATAGTCTTGGCGTCATTTAAAACAGCAGTTACAGACTTAGACTTACCGATGTCCTCTAGGATCAAGTCCAGGCAATAAGCTGCACACGCTATCCAATAAAGATATTTTCTCTTTCTTATCAGCTTGTGTCCCGCAGCTTTCATTGTAGCTTCATTGTTTGTAACAATTTTGTACCACTATGTCCTCACCAGTTTCCTCGACAACATAATCCATTAGTTTAAAATAATAATCAGTATCCCTGCTTGGTACTAATGACGCATCAACTGACTTATGAAACACAATGCCTCTATTGCTGTAAATGAGAAAATTGATGATATGCATTTATGTGGTTCTTGTCTAGCCATCATACATGATAGTGACACCTCTGTGCTTTTATATACCTTAAACTCGGTAATCTAACTCCGCAACCCTTCATACTCCTGTTTTAAATATTTGTTACCAACTTCATAAGGAGTGGAGACTTTCACTCCAGGCCCAAGATCTATAGCCTTTTCTAGTAAGGCAGAAAACCAAGGTGAGTCAGCTACAGCCACCGGAAGACGCTCATATATTAAAAGTTTCAGAACTGCAACACCTAACGCTTCCCTTTTCCCCTTCATAATCCTTTCATCTATTATAGGTTGCTTGACATTTTTATATCCATAGCCCTTAACCTCATTTCTACAGAGTTAATGTTAATCGGCCTGCCGTGACTCCCACCCTCAATCTGGCTCCCACGTGAACTACTTGATCGGTTAAATCCAAATAATTTGGCTAATCACTTTCTGGCTTTACCTATCACACTTTTGCCTTTGCTTCCACCAGAGCTACCCCCTACATCGTAAGATTGCCCACTCTATGCTCTGAACCTTTTCATCTCTTTCATTTCTCTATATTCTTTCATGCTTTGCATCCTTGCATATTGAATATCCGCATCTTTATCATCATCATCCTCTGTTTCAATCTCGTCACCCAGAGTCAATCTTTTATTCAATTCATTTTTTTATTTGCTCTTTCTCCCTCCTTTTGTCCTTCATCTCCTTTAGAAGTAATTGCATCTCCTCTCTAGCTTCCCAACTTGCTTTTGTGCACGGATCGACTTGACCCTTCTCATGGGCTAGGTGTTGTTTAAGGTGTGTGTCGCGCCTCGGCTTTTGGGTGTCCAAGATCCTTTCGGCTCGGAGACCTTAAAGCACGAAACTCTGTCACTAGAACTCATCCTCCTAAAAGGATAAGTGCGACTAGGTTTGAAAATTGGTTTGACTAAGAGCTTTTTAGAAAAATATGAGTCGCCACCTAACTTGATTGAGGTGAGTTAGGTCACCTAAAGCTAAGCGGTAATCCAAAGATTAAACTTAGGGTTTTTAAAATTGATTTTGAAAATTTTCTTTAGAGAGGGTTTTTAGGAAAATAGGTTGTTTGAAAAACTTTGGAAATATTTAAACCCTTTTTGAAAATAACTCAATTTTGGTCATTTGAAAACAGAAATCTATGGTTCGGGGGTTGGTTACGTGTAGGGAAGATATTCTAAGATCATCACCCTACCCCGCCCTTTTGGTACCTACATGTCTAATCACCCTTTGTTCACTCACTAGAATAACCGGTTACTATTGTCTACTTAATATCCACTTTAGAATTTTGAAAACAGGGTTTAGTCATCACTTTTTAGATAGATGATGCATGATGCAAGTTTTTGGAAGAAGTTTGAAAATAATAAGGGTTTTGAAAGAGTTTGGAATAGGAACTTTGAATTGATTAGAATTTTTAAAAAAGGGATTGGAGTTGGAATAAAAGTTATGACCGCACCATTTTAGGTTGCCTACGTATCTCATTTGGCAAGAATCAGGTCAATCGTAGTTCTGGTAAGAGCCCGATGGAAAATAGGGGCATTAGGGTCTTTGGAAGGTTCGAAGACACTTTGGGGTCTTTAGAAAAGTTTAAGACACTTTAAGGTTTTTAGAAGTTGAAAACTCTTTGAGGTCTTGAAAGTTGAAAACTCTTTGTGGTCTTGAAAGTTGAAGACTCTTTGTGGTCTTGAAAGCTTTGACTTGAAATTGGATGGTGGAATATTTGGAAAATGATCTTGGATCACCCTAACGGGGTTTTAGAACAAGGCTTTATCATGACTTGAGAGAACTTGAAAGTGTTTTTGAAGTCTTGTTTTGAAAATCTTGGAGGAATGTTTTGATGAATTAGTTTTTGGAGAGTGGTTTTTCGAAATGGCTAAGGGTTTGAAATCCTAATATGGACAACCTTAGAGGTTGATCTTGATTTATCACTTGTCCTTGGAATCCCTAACCATGAGGGGGCTAGGGACACCTTAAGTTTGTGACCTTTTGAAAATATTTTTAGAAATATCTTGAAGATGGAGTGTAAGAACATTCAAAGAGATTATGAAGTTGGTCCCTTTTTTTTTTGGAATCATGAGAGTAGGAGGTTGAAAATTTGAATGATCATTTAGAAAATGGTTCAAGAGTTGGAACCTTGAAGTGTACTAACCTAGGTTGGGTTAGCCTTGGGTTAGGGGTAGCCTAAGGTAAGTGAACTAGGGTCAAGTTAACCTAGGGTTGGATAACTAGGGTCAAGTTAACCTAGGGTTGGACGACTAGGGTCAAGTTAACCTAGGGTTAGGTAACTAGGGTCAAGTTAACCTAGGGTTGGATAACTAGGGTCAAGTTAACCTAGGGTTAGATTGTTGAATGGTTTTGAAAGTTAGTTTGATGCACTCTTGGAAAGAGTTTGAAAAACAAAACATGTTATGCCATGGACCTTGGTTGGCAATCTTTTTGAAGATCATTTTCATGAAAATTTTGACTCTAGCCAAGAGTATGGTTTGTATGGTTGGTGTTTGAAAACCATTCCAAGGAAGGTTCCCTCAATGGCCATTATAACCTTTATCTTGACAAGAGTGAAAGTTTCAAAAATCAACATAATGATAGCAATTTTTAGAAAATTATTTTTGATGCAAAGATGGAGAGAATGCATTTTTGAAAATCATCTTTTGAGAAAGATTTTGAACACTACTTTTCAAGGGGACCATTTCATCAAGAGAGGGGTCATATGGCCAAACAAAAGGGAGACCACTCAAGAGAGGGTTCTATGGGGGTATTCCAACCACTACACTTAAAAGAATGGAAATCTTAAAAATTAGAGAATTAGAAAGCAACCCTTATACAAATTAAAATGCAATGATGCCAAAATGAGAGTTAGGGGGTTAGTAGGGGCTCTTTTAAGGCATAATTCTAAAATCCCATCCTAAATTTCAAGGGGCCAACTCTTGAAACAATTTTTGAAAGAAATGTAGAACTTGGAAATGGCATAAAATTAAGAGCAATATAAGTATTATGGAATATGACAATAAGCATAAAATGAAGCCAAACACACAAGACATGATCAAAATAGTAATATGTAAGGAGTCATGATTCACATACAAGGCTTTTAGGCCACACCACATAAACAAGGGACTCCTAGGCCATACCATCTTAAAGTAGGCTAGTGAGAGATCCCCCTACATGGTGGCTCTCACTTACTTTCTGATGCAGCGGATATTAAGAGAACAAGAAAATAAACTCTAATCCGTTGATTCACCATGAATACCGGATTCAGAGTCGTCCTGCAACCTATTGATTCACCACGAATGCTAGGTTCTAGGGCATCAAACACTCGTTGATTTTCGTAGAAAATACTGAATGGTTGGAAAAAGTGCAAAAATTGCACACAAGTTTTTTTTTTCATCAAAAGCTGCTGAAAATGTCTTAAACAAGCACATAAATAGGCGGCACAAAACCCTAGGCTCGGGACAAAACCGGGTTAAAAGGAAAACTGACAAAAAGCCCAAAACACAAAATAGGTCCAAAATCGCATTTAGAAGCATTTTTTCACGATTTCCTAGGCTGGAAAATCATTTTATATTTTTTCCTTTCTCCGGTTCATCGATACCTTTTCAAAAACATATTATAATGGCGAAACGGAGCTACGAGTCAAAAGTTATGGTCGATTGAAGTTTATCGACCATCGGCCCGGATATATCGCCATCGCCGCGTTTCCAAATAATCTTCGGCAATGCGATCCGCATCATCCTCCCCAAGTTGGAAAGAATTTGCTCGCGAATTCGAATCTGTCTCCTCCTCAGAACTACCACCACAGTAAGGCAAGAGATGTTTCACGTTGAACACGTTAGAAGTGTTGACATGGCTTGGCAGCTTCAGCCGGTAGGCATTAGGATTGATCTTCTCAACCACTTCATACGGCCCAACTTTCCGAGCTACCAGTTTGCTGTATTCATGAGCTGGATATCGATCTTTGGTTAACACGGCCCACACAAAATCCCCCACTTCAAACTCCACCGAGCGCCGCTTCTGGTCAACTGCCTGCTTATATTTCGCTGTCGACTCACGCAAATTTTGCTGCACCTGGTTATGGACAATCTGCAGATCTGTGATGAAGTCCTTTGCCTTCTTATGGACCTTCGTCAAATCGGGAACAGGGTTTAAGTCAATCGGAGTGCACGGCTGGAATGCATAATTGGCAAAGAAGGGGCTGAAACCCGAGCTGCGATTCATTGATCTGTTGAAAGCAAACTCAGCTTGATACAGCTTCTGGTCCCATGATTTCAGATGTTCCCCCACAAGGCATCGCAGCAAATTACCCAGTGAACGGTTCACCACTTCGGTCTGCCCATCAGTTTGAGGGTGGTAGGCACTGCTAAAATCCAGTTTTGTATTAGCCAATCGCCATAGACACCTCCAAAAGTGGCTAAGGAACTTAGAATCCCGATCAGAAACGATGGACGTTGGCAGCCCATGAAGTCGATAGACCTCCCGAAAGTAAAGTTGAGCAACATTAACAGCATCATTGGTCTTCTTACACGCAATGAAGTGCGACATTTTGGTGAATTTGTCCACCACCATAAAGATAGAGTCACTGCCACGCTGCGTCCGCGGAAGTCCCAACACGAAATCCATAGTCACATCCACCCACGGTCTCTCCGGAACTGGTAGGGGCATATACAATCCCGCATTGGTCGCCGTCCCCTTGGACACTTGGCAGATTCAGCAACCATCAACAAATAGGGCCACTTCACGCCGCATAGAAGGCCAGGAACAAGAATTGGCCACAAGCTGCCAGGTTTTATCACGCCCCATATGCCCTTCCTCGTGCAGCTTCTTAATGATCTGGAGGTGTAAACTGGATTGAGGCACGCACAATTGGGTCCCTTTAAACAGAAATCCATCATGCATCACAAAATCTGTGCGCTGACCTGTCTCAACCTTATGAACAATCGGGGCAAACACTGGGTTAGTACGTAATAATTCACGAAATGAATCAAAACCAATTACCTCTTCCCGTAAGGTACTAAGTAAGCAAGTACGACGGCTAAGGGCATTGGTAACCCGATTCTGAATGCCAGATTTATGCTTGAGGGAGAAAGTGAACTGTTGGAGATACGCAACCCACCTCGCGTGTCTCGCCGACAAATTGTCCTGGCTGTTAATATGCTTCAAAGCATCGATATCAGAGAACAATACAAACTCACTTTGTGACAAATAGGGATACCAGTGCTTCAAGGCCTGTATGATCGCATAGAACTCCACGTCGTAGGTACTGTAATTTGCCTTAGCCCCGTGCAGCTTCTCACTGAAGTATGCAATAGGCCTACTCTCTTGGCTAAGAACTGCCCCAACGCCGACCTTTGATGCATTGCAATGCAACTCAAAAGGTTTAGAAAAATTTGGCAAAGCAAGTACAGGGACAGTGGTAAGTCTGCGCTTGATTTCCTCAAAAGCATTGGCCGCTGCCTCCGACCAAGTAAACTGTCCAGCCTTCATGCAATCTGTGATAGGAGCCATGATGCTGCTAAAGTTTGGGATAAAATGCCGATAGAACGATGCCAATCCATGGAAGTTGCGCATGTCATGAATGCTCCTCGGGGTAGGTGACCTACGGACAGCTTCGACCTTAGACTTATCCACAGAAATTCCTTCACGAGACACTATGTATCCCATAAATAACACGCTGTCTGTCATGAACGAACACTTAGCTCGGGCAGCGAAGAATTTCTCTGTTTGTAGCAAACTCAGAACCTGTCACAAGTGCTGCAAATGCGAGGCATGATCAGGGCTAAAAATCAAAATATCATCAAAATACACTACCACAAACCTCCCAATAAAAGGCCGAAGAAGCTGGTTCATCACATGCATAAAGGTACTCAAGGCGTTCGACAACCCGAATGGCATAACCAACCACTCATAAAGACCTTCCCGCGTTTTAAAGGCAGTCTTCCATTCGTCACCCTCTCGTATCCGGATCTGATGATAACCGCTCTTTAAATCTAGTTTGCTGAACACGGTAGCCCCACTGAGCTGATCTAACAGGTCATCCAACCGCGGAATAGGGAACCGATATCGGACTATGAGTTTGTTGATGGCCCGACTGTCCACACACATACGCCAAGACCCATCTTTTTTGGGAGTTAAGAGGGCTGGCACGACACAAGGACTGAGGCTCTCCCGAATGTGCCCCCTGGCCAACAATTCCTCAACTTGACATCACAACTCCTCATGTTCCGTGGGACTCATACGATAATTTGGGCGGTTAGGCAACACAACTCTAGGAACTAGATCGATCTGATGCTGGATGTCGGGTAAAGGCGGCAACCCAGCTGGTAATTCCTCCGGAAACACGCTGCTGAACTCCTTTAATAATTCCTGCACCCTGTCCGGAACCTCCCCATTCTGCTGCTGCTCTTTAACCACCAGCAAATACACTATGCCAGCTTCGATCATCTCCCCCGCAAAACGCTGCATGGTCAGCAGGTTTGGATTTTTATCGGCCACCTGCTTTGCCCTCTCTTCCTTGCTCGGGTACAACACCACCTTCACACTGTTGAAGACAAAGCTGTAGGTATTTTTTTGCCCATCATGTAGCACAGCTCTGTCATATTGCCACGGTCAACCCAACAAAATATGGCATGCATCCATCTCAACCACATCACACCAGATTGCATCTTTATAATTGGAACCGATGGACAGCGAAATTAAAGAACGCTTGGAAACTGTTACCTTCTTTCCTTCTTGCAGCCAAGTCAGTTTGTATGGGCTAGGATGTTCCTCTGTTGGCAGCCCTAATTTTCGAACCGCCTCCTCAGAAACCACGTTCTCGCAGCTCCCCGAATTGATCACAAACATGTAGATTTTGCCCCCAACTGTGCACTTGGACTGAAAAATATTATTCCGCAACCACTCATCACCGCTAGAATCACGAGGGGTAAGGCAAGCTCTGCGCACAACCAATAGAGGCCTATCATCTCCGGTAACATGCTCTTCTTCCATGAACTCTTCGCCGAGTTGATCTTCACCTGCTGCCGGCACAGGTTGCTCGAACTCCACCCCAACCATTCCTTCATTATCGATAAACAGCCCCTTCTGCACAAAGGGCTTTTTGCAGTCTGCAAATCGGTGGCCTAGTTCGCCACACTTAAAACAACGGCTTGTGTTGGCTGTCGCGGGCTTAATCGGCTACTGGACTGGTGGTTTACCGGCCGCACCCCCAGCTGCACCCCCAGCTGCACCACGTCCAGTCCCCTACTGGGTCGCACTTTGGCTTCTGGCTCCTGCCCAGGACAGACCACTCGCCTGTCGCTTCGCCTGCTTCTCGAGCTGTAATCCCTTCTGATGGGTGTCCAAAACAGAATACAAATCAAACATATTTAGGGTGTTGTAAGCACCCCATTTTTGACCGCTTGGCAGTCTATACTCCGTCCAGACTTGTTTTCAAGTCATTGTGGGCATATTCCAATCGAAACCAATTCTCTAGGTCCAAATTCCTTCTCTCCATTGCTTCGCGGGCCTGTCGGGCCCAAATAGAGGCAAAATAACCAAAATGCCCTAGGGGCATTGTCTTTTCCAAAATCTTTTCAATCCCACTCTCGAGACAGTTTATTCCTCGAGACGGTTCCAGTCCAGGCACGTATCTTTGGAGACGGTAAGACCCCTTTCCAAACCCACTCTCGAGACAGTTTATTCCTTGAGACGGTTCCAATCTAGGCACGTCTCTTTGGAGATGGTAAGACCCCTTTCCAAACCCACTCTCGAGACAGTATATTCCTCGAGACGGTTCTAATCCAGGTATGTCTCTTCGGAGACGGTAAGATCCCTTCCAGTCCCACTCTCGAGACAATTTATTCCTCGAGACGGTCTGAGTAGCAAAACTACTCACAAAACCGTTTGAGTAGCGGAAATACTTACAAATCATCAACCCCGTCTGAGTAGCGAAAATACTCACACCGTTAGAGTGGCGGAAACACTCAAAACCCAGGTCAACACCAGTGTCTGTTAGCCCACTTTGGTGAAAAATGACCAAACTGTCCTTTATACCTTTTCCAAGACTTTCCGGTCAAGATGACTATTTTGTCCCTAGGCATCCGAACGCCCCGGGAACCACACCGGCTCTGGGTATCAAACCGGTAACCTCCTGAGACTAATTTTATAGTGTTCTCAACCTTCTTTTACCTTTCCGGACCATTCCGAGTCAATTCCGGCTAACCCGGTACAAAATGACCGTTTTGCCCCTGGAGGGCCGGTCTCCTTCTTCGACCATACCGGCTCTGGGTATCAAACCGGTAATGTCCCGAGAATACTTTTTATAGTGTTCTCAATCTTTCTTTACCTTTCCGGACCATTCCGAGTCAGTTCTGGCAAACCCGGTGCAAAATGACCGTTTTGCCCCTGGCGGGCTGGTCTCCTTTTCCGACCATGCCGGCTTTGGGAATCAAACCGGCAACCTCCGAGAACATTCTGAATAATGTTTCCAGATCCCAAGTCTTCTTCCGGGGCAATCCGAGTTCGCCCCGACAGTTTCCCGGTCTGATTGACCGTTTTGCCTCTAAGGGCCCGGTCAACTTTTCCGACCCATTTTGTCCTCGCTTTTCAAGTCAAATACCTCAAGGACACTATTTTAAGTGTTCCTGCTCCTTTTTGACCTTCCGGGTCATTCCCGGCTCTCTCAAATCATTTTCAGACTTTCCGGAGTCACTCCTAGTGAAGCTAAGCTAAAAGTTGCATGGTAGTCACTAGTACAGGCGCCCAAATCTAGTCAAAGATATGTTGCTTGCCGACTTATAAAGTTTCCTAATTGGCTGGCGCCACTAGTAGTGGCGCCAAGCTAAGAATTGGCCTGGCGCCACTCCTAGTGGCCCCAAGAGAAAGTTTGCCCTGGCGCCACTTCAACAGGCGCTATGTTTGTCCAACTTCTATAAATACAGAGCCTCATTCAACGTGAAAAGGGTCTGCAAACTGAGCCTAAAAATCCTATATTTTGATATACAGAGCTTGAGCACTTCCTAAACCCTAGCCTCCCTAGGTTTTCCAAAACCCTAGCCACCCTACACAAACCCTAGCCCCCTATACACTTATACACTCCCCCATACACTCATACAGTAGCCTTCAACCATCCTTTGAAGACTTGAAGAGCTGCCATCTAAAGCTTGAAGACAATCCTTGAAGGTCGAAGAAGAAGATCAAGACGAAGACCGAAGATTGAAAACTGCACAGCGCGCAAAATAAACAAGACATACGGTAGGCTCCCTATTTAAATTTTCACACTTCCCCCCTCTCTCTTCTCTCTCCTAACCCACTTGGGTTTTCTCTATTTTAATCCCCCATCTCTTTCCCGCCCTTTCTTTGCATGCTTGAAAGAGATGGGGGATTAAAATAGAGAAAACCCAAGTGGGTTAGGAGAGAGAAGAGAGAGTCATCGTGTCGGGGGCTATTGGAGAGTCATCGTGTCGGGGGCTTTCTTCTAGTCTAACCAAAGACCACGTGGGTCCGGCCCCCTTGATTATGTGGTGAAGCCTTAACCTTGTATGTTCATGACCCCAAATTGCATTGTGCGTATCATAGTCTTGCATCTTCCAATATTCATTTTCAAACTCGTTTTCAAAATCATTTTCAAACTTGTTTTCAAAATTGCATCAAAATCTCTTTTTCAAAAACTTGTTTTCGAAACCGCAATTCTAGGGTGATTCTAGCCTTTCCATGGCTAGGGTTGCTTTAGAAAAGTGTTACATTAAAAGTGACCTTTTTGGTCTATATTTTCAAATCTTATTGTTTTCCAAAACCACTTTCTTAAAGTGGTTCTAGCCCTCTTATGGCTAGAATCGCTTTAGGAAAGTGAGACGTTTTCATACTTTCCAAAAAACTCTCTCTTCAAAAATCTTTTCCTAAAAATCTCTTTTTCAACATACTTTCCTAAAACTCTCATCTTCAAAATTGTTTTCAAAAACTCCCTTCCAAAATCTATTTTTCAAAACTCCCCTTTTCCACTCCTTTCCAAAAACTCTTTCTCCTTAAAATTCACTTTCTAAAAACACTTCCTAAATTCACTTTCCTAAAAAACTCTCTCTAACAATCTCCTTCCAAAAATCTTTCTAAAAAACTCTCTTTCCAAAAATCTTCCTTCTAGAAAACTCCCATCTAGGATTTTTCCTCCCAAAATCTATGTTTCCAAAAACACACGTTCCAAAAACTCCCTCTTTCCAAAAATCTTTCCAAAAGCTCCCTCTTTCCAAAAACTCTCTTTCCAAATTCACTTTCCAAAAACTCCTCCCTAGGATTTCCCTTCTAGAAAACCTTCGTTTCTAAAAACGCACTTTCCAAAAACTCTTTCCTTAGAGCCCAAGTCAAGCCTTAGAGCCCACAATTAGGAAACCCTAATTTTCTTTCCAAAAACATGATTTTCAAACTTTGCCCCAAACCTAGGTTTTCAAAATCTCTTGTTTTCACATCCAAACTGTACATGTTTCCAAAACCTCTTTTCTACGTCAAAACGATAATTTTCCTAACCTAGGGTTTCTAGAATCTCCTTTTCCAAATCCTTGCTAAATCCTACCTTCTCTTTAGGAAACCGAATCAAATCTCCCCGTTTAGAAAACTAGATCCCGTCCTCCATTTTTGGAAACAAAATCAAATCTTTTCTTTTAGAGACCAAATCCAATCCCTTTCAAATCCAAATCTTTGCTAATTCAAATCATTCCTAATCCTCCACTTTCTTAAATCTTAAGTTTCCAAAAATCTTTCCTAATTCAACCCTTTTCTGATTCTACCCTCCTTTCAAATCTTAACTTTTCAAACCTAAGTTTTCAAACTCTTCCTAAACTCAAACCTTTCCTAATCTCAAGATTTTCTAAAACCCTAAAACTTTCTAAATCTTAATCTTTCTAACCCTAAATCTTTTCAAATTCTAAACTTTCCAAAACTTCAACATCTTTCTAAATCTAAGGCTTTTCTAAACTCAAGACTTTCTTAATTCAAACATTTCCTAAACTGAAAACTTTTCTTTTTCAAACCTTTCCTAAAACGAAACTTTCTTATTTTCAAAACTTCCTTGTTTTCAAAGCTTTCCAAATTCAAAACTTCCTTTTTTTCAAACATTCCAAAATTCAAAACTTTCTTAACTTGAAACTTTCCAAATTCTAAGCCTTTCTTAAACTTGACTTTTCCTAATTCAAAACATTTCTAAATTCAAAACTTTTCAATTTTCAAAACTTTCCTAATCTTAAAACTTTTCCTTTTTCGAAAACTTTCTAAACTCGAAACTTTCCAATTTTCAAAACTTCCTTTATTTCAAAAAATTTCCTAATTTGAAAATTTTCCTAATTCGAAACTTTCTTAATTCAAAACTTTCCTAAAGTTGAAACATTCCAAATTCAAAGCTTTCCTAAGTTGAAACTTTCCTAATTCTAAAACCTTCCTAAATCGAACCTTTCCTAATTCAAACATTTCCTAAAATCCAATCTTCCCTAATTTCCTAAACCTTCCAAGTCAAGTCAAATATTTTCTAAGTCTCTTCTCTTTCCTAAGTCTAGATTTCCTAAAACCAAGTCTTTCCAAAATCAATCTTTCCAAAGCAAGTCCAATCTTCTCAATTTTAATTTCCAATTTCCTTTTCTAATCTCAAATCAAATCCAGTTTTCAATTCGATCTCTTTCTTTCAATTTCAATCTCTCTCTTCAAATCAATCTATTTTCAATCGGATTCCAGTTCGAACTACGACTAACTTGATTCCCCCAAAGGGATACGTAGGCAACCTTCATAGGTGCGGTCACAATATTTTTTAAACTTTCAATTCCATCCTCATGGGTGCGGTTTCCACAATCTTTTTCAAATCTCAAATCCCACAATTCCTTTCAAATTTCAAACTCCTCAACATTTTCCAAATCTCAAATTCCAATCTATTTTCAAAATTTCAATTTCAAAATTTCTATTTTCAAATTTTTACTTCCAATTTTCAAACTTTCTAATTTCAATTTTATCTCTTCAAATCTATTTTCAAATCATATTCTTTTCAAATTTATTTCCAAATTTATTTATCAACTCTCTTCTATTGCACTTGCATATCATGCATTGTGTTTTTCTAAACATTGTTTTCAAAATGGATAGGATTGAACTATAGTTAGCTGAAGACTCTCATAGGTAAATCTAGGGTAGATTGACATGTAGGTACCGAAAGGGCGGGGTAGGGTGATAGCTTAGTGCGTCTTCCCTATACGTAATCAACCTCCGAACCTAGATCACTGATTTCAAAGACCAAAACGGAGTTATTTTTAAAAAAGGGCTAAATGTTTTCCAAAGGTTGCCGAACAACCCGTTTTCCTAAAAAAACCCTCTCTTGAGGATGTTTTCCAAAATCGTTTTTCAAAAACCCTAAGTGTAGTCTTCGGATTATTCTTAGTCTTTAGGTGACCTAACTCACCTTAATCAAGTTAGGTGGCGACTCCGAATCTTTTTCAAAAACCCTTTATTCAAATCAATTTTTCAATTCAAATCTAGTCGCACTCATTCTTCTAGGAGGGTGAGTTCTAACGAGATAGTACAACATTTTTCCCGCTTGGGTGAGTATTCCTCGAGTGCGAAAAATCTGGGCGCGACAGGTGTCCTGGTATTGAGGCTGTAACCGTGAAACCAACTGATCGTCGGTCTCCCCCAAATCAGTACATGCCATCAATTGATAAAATTCAGTGGTGTAGTCATCCCCCGACTTCATCCCTTGTCTCAGATTCTAAAATCTCTGGTACATCGTCCGCGCATAGTTACGTGGCAGGAAAGCCTCTCGGAGGTGCTTCTTCAATTTTTCCTAGGACTCAATCTTCCTTTTCCCCATCCGAGCACGAGTCACCTTCAACTGCTGCCACCATGCCACAGCCCTGCCTCGAAAACGAGTCGCCACCAGAGGAACCTGTCTATTTTCAAGAACCTCCTTGAACTCCAAAACCTCCTCGACGGCAAATAACCAATCGAGAAAACTCTCGGCCTCCAGCCCACCATGGAACTCTGGGATATCAGTTTTTAAACCTACCTCCCACATCTTGGAGAAAGCCCCAGCCTCGCGACCTTCTGCCCTAAGGGAAATCGGGGTTGCCGATCAACCCGCAGTTCTGGTTGCCTCTCTGCGAAGGGGTTTTCTTCCTCCTCGCTGTCGGTATCTGCATCGACATCGTCATCTGCCCCCTCGTCCACAGCATGCAGATTGGGGTGCCGCTGTTGATGCTGCTGCTGGTGTGCCTGTTGCTGCTGCATCTGAATCTGCATAGCAGCCACGCTGTTCGCCAGATTCTCCACCACCTGCTGCAACCTGGCGAGTCTGTCATCCTCCATCGCGTCTTGGATTGGTCGACGTCTGGGCGGCATGAACTCAAACCAATCAGAATCGAAAAACTAGGCTCTGATACCAACTGATGCAGCAGATATTAAAAGAACAAGAAAATAAACTCTAATCCGTTGATTCACCACGAATACCGGATTCAAAGTCGTCCTGCAACCTATTGATTCACTACGAATGCTAGGTTCTAAGGCATCAAACACTCATTGATTTTCGTAGAAAATACCGAATGGTTGGGAAAAGTGCAAAAATTGCACACAAGTTTTTTTTTTCATCAAAAACTGCTGAAAATGTCTTAAACAAGCACATAAATAGGCGGCACAAAACCCTAGGCCCGGGACAAAATCGGGTTAAAAGGAAAACTGACAAAAAGCCCACAAAAAAATAAGCCCAAAACACAAAATAGGTCAAAAATCACATTTAGAAGCATTTTTTTCTCAATTTTCTAGGCTAAAAAATTATTTTATATTTTTTCCTTTCTCTGGCTCATCGATACCTTTTCAAAAACATATTATAATGGCGAAACGGAGCTACGAGTCAAAAGTTATGGTCGATTGAAGTTTACCGACCACCGGCCCGAATATATCGCCGTCGCCGCGTTTCCAAATAATCTTCGGCAATGCGATCCACATCACTTTCCTCTAGGCATGATCTAAGAGCCCTCTTGGCTATATCATGCAAGAAAGGGGGGTTGAAGATGGGAATTAAAATAGAGAATAGCCTAAGTAGGCTAGGAGGGAGAAGAGAAGAGTGGGGGAGAGCACAAATATAAAAGGGATACTACCTTTTACCTTCAACACACTTGTAGTCTTCAATGGATGTCTTGATTGGAGTTTGAGTGACTTCAAGAGGGCTTGAGGGGCTGGAGTGGAGTGTGTAAGTGTGTATGAGGCCTTGTATATGGAGTGTATAGGCTTGAGAGAGGTAGAATTTAGCCTAAGTGTTGGAGGGGTGGAATATATATAAGGATTTGAGGTTCTGGAGCAGTTTCAGCAGAGCTTCGCATCAATTTTGGAGATAAAATATGCAAAGGGGTGGTATGATATTTATAGGCAATCTGGAACAGGCTTGGCGCATGTGCTACATGCGCTTGGCCAAAATTTGGTCGTGCGCATGTAGGACATGCGTAGGTACTGTTCCATTGCTAGAATGACACGTGGCAACCTATGTACTGGATAAATCTCGGCTGTTGATCAAAAGTTGGTCGATCTGATCAAAATTTGCACGCATGTAGCATATGCTCCACCACCGGGAAGGTTCATCCAAACTTTGCCTTGATAATTGAGTCAATCGGGAAGGTTTCGGGGGAATCGGTTGTACTTGGGATGTTCTCCCAGGGCCTCTAGTGAACTTTCATGTTTTTAAAGAGTTCGAATGGTGTTTGGAAGTGTGAGATGTCGTCTCGGGTAATGTGCGTGAAAGGACACTTTTGTAGAGCGTCTGTGATATGCTTCGAGGGTGTTTGAAAATGACTGCATTCGCGCCTTGCAATCGCTGTCTTCGGGAAGCGATCTCATCGATCGGACCGTACCGATGGAAAGTACTCTGGAAGTACTTTCAGGAATTCCCAAATTTACGCATTTCTCAAGTCGTTTGACAGTGTGTTTTAACCAGGGAATTGGAGAAAAAGTTAACCTCGGCGGAGCGTTTGTAAGACGCTCCAGGGGCTGTTGAAAGTTGTAGTTATGGCACCGTACGATGGATGGCTTCAGGAAGCGATCCATCCGATCGAGCCGTATCGATGGAAAGATCTGTGGATGAACTTCCGAGAATTTCCTAATTTACGCATTTCTCAAGTCATTTGACGGTGCGTTATAACTAGGGAATCGATGGTAAAGACAATTTAGGCGGAGTGTCTGTGAGACGCTTTAGGGAACTTTTATCGAGTCGTGTGAGTTTAGTGTCGTAGGGTCTTCCTTAGGTTAAATAAGGGAGTGTGGTGAAACCCTCTGCTCGAAATCCCAAGGCCGGTGCTGTGTTGGGGCATATTTGGGCTTCTAGGGGCAAAACGGTCATTTTTTCAGGGTTGGCTCGAAATGGTCTAGAATGTTTTGATGTGTTGTGTTAAGTGTGTAGGGTTGTTCAGGGATGGTTTTGGGAGAGTCTTTTACCGCTCGGTGGGGTTTGTGTCGTGTTGAGGTGTTTAGGGGCAAAATGGTCATTTTGGTTGGAATGGGCCAGAATAGGACCAAATTCGGACCAAATGGCGTGCGGGGGACGCCTAATGGTTTAACAACATTTTGGTAGGATGGACTTATCGTTTTGAGGGATTTTAAACTTTCCCAAAACGTGCCTAGAGGCCCAAGGGACAGGTTTGGTCATTTTTCACCGAGTCAGGCTAGCAGGTGCTAGTGTTGACGTAGGTAATGGTTCCCGAGACCGCCCGATCTCGAAAAACTACCTGTGCGGTGTTGGTCTCTAAGAACACCCAGTCTTAGAGAACTACCTGTAAGGGTAGTGTTGGTTCCTGAGAACGCCTGGTCTCAGAAAGCTACCTGGAAGGGTGGTGTTGATTCCTGAGAATGCCTGGTCTCAGAAACCTACCTGGCAGGGTGGTGTTGGTCTCTGAGAACGCCCGGTCTCGGAGAACTACCAATTGACGGACATTCTACGTTGGCGGGCTAGTAGGCGCCAGAAGTGAACCGTATGGAACTTGATGAGGTGTTGGCTCCCAAGATCGCCCGATCCCGAGAAGCTACCTGGATGGCGTTGGTTTCCAGGACCGCCTGGTCTGGAAAGCTGCCTGAAATAATGGTATTTATGGCTCCAATGGGTCCTTATGGGCTCGAGAAGCGACCAATTGGTTGGATTGGAGATTGAAAGGCTCATCCTGAACCTGCATGTGTTGTGATGTTAGGAAACTTAGTCCGGTGGGGCTGGAGATTGCCAAACAGGCAAAAATAGGGTGCTTACAGCGTGTAATACCACCTTTGATCACCGTTCCATGTAATTTACATCTTACAATGTGCCTATTTCCATCAACCATTTCTCCAAAATTCCACCCAACATCGCCACTTGGTACACCTTCTGATACATTATGTCGTGGCATTATGATTTGATAATGTCAATCACTAAGTCTGAAATAATCTGCATAGTAAAAAAATGAAGTATAAGCAACGTTGTGAAATGCTAAGCTACAAATGCACCAATTTCAAATGTAAAATTAATAAAAACAAAAACTAAATTATTATCTATTTTATGGAAACAAGTTATTTTTAGGATTCTTCACAATCTATTCAAAACATATTCTAAAGAAAATTAGCACTAACAAAATATTATATTTATAATATGATTAAAATTTATAGTAATAAAATATAATACACATTGTAATATATACGTAGTTATTATTAATTATATATATATATATATATGTTTTAAAAATAAGAGAAGTTAAGATAATAAGAGAGGTACTAAAATATGAGGCTTTAGTACTTAGACATGGATAAAGTGATTGGCCCAGTTAAGAGAGGTTTTAGTAACTACTTAATACTTCATTTGGTCCATTTAACTCTAGTTTAAAACTTAAAAAGTTTTATTTTTTATTTTTTATTTTCAGATTTGTAGCATTGCAGGTTAAAACTTAAAAGGGTTAGTAACTTGGTTAGGTAAACCGTAACTCAGATTAAAAAATAGCTAAAGGGTTTTATGATCTATTATAGATCATCATCATTAGATTTACACGGTGTATATCACACAGACACAAACTTAAGAGAGAGAGAGAGAGAGAGAGAGAGAGAGGAGTTAATCACTTCACGGAGGCTGTTCTTGACGAGCTCTTTGACGTGGACTGTGTAGTCGGCGTGGACTGTGGAGGCCATGGAGGATGTTCTCGAAGTTGACAATCACTTCCCCAGCAGCAATGCGGTTCACCACGGACTCGTCGAAGCGGTGGACCATGGATCATGGGAGGCTTAAGTTCTTGCCGTTCTTGTACTGGCCTAGATCTGAAGTGAAGCCTTGAAGAAGACCAAATTTGAAGCTTGAAGACTAGATCTAAGTGAAGAACTTAGCAGATGGCGTGGCCCTTGAAATTTTTGTTCTTTGATTTTTCTCTCAAGTCTTAACCAGTCAATCTCAAGAGTCAAGTTCTCAACCTCATCAAGTGCTCCAGTGATGTGTGCATGTGCTCTACTGCTCTGAACTCTTCTTTGTGAGTTTTGTTTTATTTTGAATCTTTCCCTTTTTCTGATTCTGAATTTTTTGAATCTCTGACCTT
Organism: Euryodendron excelsum; assembly: GCA_033060915.1. Classification (NCBI taxonomy): domain Eukaryota; kingdom Viridiplantae; phylum Streptophyta; class Magnoliopsida; order Ericales; family Pentaphylacaceae; genus Euryodendron; species Euryodendron excelsum. The sequence continues at coordinate 13,512,104 of CM065377.1, forward strand.
TTTTGACAAAGCTTTTATTTTTGCATCTCCGTGTAATTTTTTTGGGAGAACATTGCATAATTTTTGTCAGATTCTACAATAGAAAATTGAAATCAAAATATTTTTGAATGTCGTTACGATTTCTATGGCGGAGTAACGTCCGTTACAACTCCGTTACTCACTGTAGCAGATATTACAGGTGTGATTCCATTTTCTCCACTACAAACGAGGTGTAATAGGAACGACACTTGACGTTACCATTACGTAACGGCCGTTACATCACGATTTTTAGTTCTATGGCCTGTTTGCTCAGTCCGTTGAGCAAATGTTTTCTCACTCTCACTGGTGAGCACCAGCTTTTCTTATACGCCTGCAGTGGTAAGTTTGGGGAAATGAGCAAATGCTGTCGCACTCTCTCTAATAACCGTAAGGGCAAAAAGGAAAAATCAAACATCAAAAAACTACTCCACGTAACTACTTTAGTTATTTATTTATGAACTCTCCAAAATTCTCCTCACTTGCTGGCCATCTTCAACGACCGTTTCTAACTAGATCAACTAATCCAAGACTAACTAGGTAACTGATGGTTGACTGGTTCTACAATGTCATTTTCAATTTTTGGCAAACTTCGTCTCATAAAGCAAGAGTTCTCTTTGAATTTTACGTTGTTGGTTTTTTTTCCTTCTATTTCCTTACATTGTTGCTTTTCTATGCAGTTGTCTTTCCTTTTCTTTCCTATATTAATTTGTGACCGCTTAACAAAAAAATTCATACATAATGTTAGGCCTACAGAATGGTGGGTTCTTTGTATGGGTCTTCAAGAAGACCTACTGTTAACGTACTTTTATGCTAAAAAGCATGTCATATAATGGTTGATGTGCAGTCAAGGTTGCCACTTTAATCAATCTTGCAGATTATAAATCAATTGTCGACCTACTCCCCTATAAATATAGGAGCTTAGGACAAAAAAAAAAAAGAAGATATAGCCAAGAAGAAGAAGAGTCAAAAGAAAGAGAGGAGAGAGAAAGAAAATAGAAAGAAAGAGTAGAGAGAAAATAAAAGGAAGTGATGTATATGTAAGTCCTCAAAGCTCATATTTTATTTTTTTTAGTTTTATATTATCAATAAAGTCTTGAGTGATCTAAAAGATCTATTCCTAATTATTTAAAAAAAAAACTAATATGATAAATATTTGACAATTTTCAAATAACTATTCTTTATACTTTGTCTTGAGTTATTTATTTGCTTTAATTCTTTTAGCTTTGTAACACGTTATTAGTACGAAATTCTAAGTGCTCGTGAAAAATATAATTATATTCTTCTTTACATCATGAAGGTACTTTATTTTATATATAATTTATCTTTATTTTGGGTTCTTTATTGTTCACACAATTCATCACATGAATAGTAGTTGAACTATTGATATAAATAGTATTTATTTTGAAACTTTGTTGGTTTATTTCTCCAAGATCTTAAATTTTTTGCTCATGATATTTATAGATCTGAAATTCTTATTTCAATAACTTTCCATAGACATATAACTTGACTATATTTTGATGTTTGGATTGAAAATTATAATGCAGACAAAAACAGTAATATTATATATATATCTTGAATGAATTGAATACTATACATACTACTATTCATAAACAGTAATTTTATGAGGAATAGTGATTGCATAGTAATTATATAATAAATAATATTTAATAAAAGTATGTTGCGCAATACTTTGTCTTTTCAGTTATCTTTTATCATAACACTCACCTAACATTAATATATTGATTTTACATGGTCATTAACTGATGATTGTCAGATTTATTATATGTATTGCTTTAAAAATGCAATTAAATAGAATAAATCAAGCATTTATGTAGAATGCTTATTAAGGTATGCGCGCTATTTATTTAATTATTGTTACTTTATAAGGTTGGTTTGCCACCTGCTACTGGTTTAATTTATATTGCTGCTATCCTTTAACTATACTTATTATGGCTGGGCTGCCTATTTTGGTTTACCATTGTATTATCATTAAATTTTTGTAAAAAGAAAAATACAAGTGCATAAGACTGTAATCTTTCTAAAAGCTCACTATAATTAAATACTCCTGAAATTACAAGATTATTAGTAAATGGGCTTGGAGTTATAAGATTATGGTTGAATGCACCTGAAGTTACAATGCTATGATTGAATGCATCTAGAGCTGCAATAATTTACAAGTGTTGATGAAGTATAATTTTTATTATTCAAATAAGTCTACAATAAAAATGATGTAGAGGAAATTTTCCGGATAAAGATATGATAGAAAAATATATTTACATTCTATGCTTCGAATGTGCTTTAACAGTAACAATATCGAGAGTGTTAATTCAAAAAAAAATATTCTAAAATTATATATTGTATTCCAATGGCACATTGTGTAAATATAATAAAAAATAATAGTAAATAGTTAAATAAATTAGTTATTATTTATATGTACTATTTATATTATTATTTACGGTACTATTTATGAGTCCTACACTATTTTGGTTTTGTCTCCCATTTTCTTCCTACGTTTTCATTAGTGTTATATCATATTTCTGAAAAAAATACAAATGTATAATATATATCAATCCCTGAAGTGATGAGTGAATGATATAGATTTAGCATGATGCAGCTCACTAAATCGAGTGTTATAATTAACTGATACATTTGACTAATTTTATATCATTTCCTGAGGTGAATGTAATTTTATTTAATGGTCATGGACATTGTCACAGATGTGATTGCAATGTAATAATATTTGAAATTATGAAGATACCTTGAAGGTTATAAATGCCATCAGAAGTAGAATAATGTGAGCAAAATAAAAAAAAATGTTTGCTGAATAAACCTTTCAAGAATTATGAAGATGTTTCATTGATCACATACTTGTAGTACGATGATTAAATATTCAATACATTTCTATGGTAGAAATATTTTGACAATGAAACATTATATATATTTTGCATATGAAGACATAGATCATACCAATATTTCAATTATTACAAATATGAATGGGAAAGATATATGTCTAGCAGACATTGTTAGAAAGCACGCAATTCTTTAATATATCATAAACTTAATATTAGTTAAAATTAAAATTTAAAATAATATCAGGCATTAAAAAATTGATTAAAGGCTCCAGATGAGTTAAGCTCCAGAAGAGTTATGCTCTAGAAGAGCTAATATAATGTAGTCAAGAAGAACAAAACTCTATATTGATGATGCATTTTATTCTGCTAGAAGTACAATAAATTTGCTCAAATCTTATAGATATTTTTACTTTATTTTTATTATTTTTATACTAGGAGTATACAATGAAAAATAATATAGCAATTAAGATAATGAAAAATGTTTTTCTTTACACTTCTCTTTTTCATGCCAGAAGCATATAATAGAGAAACTTACTACTTTTCTTCTAAATTATATTATATTGGGATCACCTGCAGTGATAAACTAGATTTTTTTGACCCAAAAGATTTTTAAATTGTGAAATCACTCGAAGTGATATAACAGAAGCATTTATAGATTACTTGTACCAGAAGTGATTTGACTCGAAAATAATTTTATATTTTTGCATGATCGTCTTGGTCATCCAAGATCAACAAAGATATATCTAATAATTAACAATTTTCATGGACATCCGTTAAAGAACCAGAAAATTCTTTTTACCAAACAATTATTTGTTCACTTTGTGAGACTAATATATCTCTCATTTATGTATATATATATATATATATAATGGTTACATCTTTATTTACTATTAACTCTCATATTTTGTGAATAGTTCTTATGTTAAGTCAGTTTTTCCACTATTAGGGGGGGAGATAAGACGTAAAACTGTCTCATATTGATTTTCGGATAAGTCAATGTGAATATGAAGTTCACAAAGAAATTATTTACTTATATATGATTGCAAATCAATTGCCTCAAACATTCACTGATACAAACAAGATAATCGAATCACATCGATACTAGCTGCTAATGCTCTAGTACATATTAATGTCCCTGTAGGATTATCTGTTAATATAATAACATATAATTTCAAAGCGCTTCAAGCGTGGGAGGCCTGTTGGTGCAAACGTCAAAACTTTCAGAAAAAGAAAAACACAAATAAATAAGCAAATTGGTGTTCCTGAATTTTTAAACTTCTTCAAGAAAGAACTCCTGAAGAACAATATCTTGAACAGATAAGAGATCATAATGTCTAAAATTCTTGAAGAAGAAAATTAACCTCCAGAAAAAGAGTCTCCATCACCTAAACTTTCTGAAGAAACTCCTGTAAAATAATTTTCAGAAGAGAAACCTCCTGAAGAGATATTTCCTATAGAGGAAATGGTAACTAAAAATAATGAGATCTCAATGAATAATAATGTGAATACAGGAGAATGATAGAATATAAATGATATTGTTGTCGACAACATATTTCTATTTAAAGTGGCTCTTATAAATACCAAAAGTAATAAAGAGACTAAATCACAGACAGTTGACAAATGTCACTAATATTCAGTCTCAAAAGGACTGGATATGCATCTAATGAATGTGTAACAGTCTATTCTTATGATGGATTAGGTAATAATATACATATGAAAATTCTTGAAGAATTTAAAAAATGATTGAAGCAGATATCTAGAAGGTTTTATTCTATTAAGTTTTAAAGATATTTGTAGGGGTTAAACCAATCTGGACGTAGAAGGTGCAATTATCCTAATAAATATTTATTGAAAGAAGGATATATGAATAGTACAATTGTCCATGCATTTTTATTAGAATTTGGATTTATTATTATTACAATATATGTTGATACTTTTGAATATTATTGGTACTCCTGAAGAGATTACAAAAGTCACTAGTTATTTAAATAATAACTTTGAACTTAAATACTTTGGGAGAATAAATTATTGTTTTATCTTACAGATTTAACATTTTTATTCATCAGTTGATATATATAGAAAAATGTTATATTGATAAAGCTCATCTATGGAATTATCTAATGGTTGTCTGAACACTTGATATACAGAAAGGTCACTTTCGTCCTTAAGAAAATGGTGAAGAACTTTTTTATCCTGAAATACCATATCGTAGTGCAATCGGTACTCTTATGTATCTCGTAAATTGTACAAGACCTGATATAGCATTCTCTGTCAATTTATTGGCAAAATATAGTTTGCAACAACGCAAAGACATTTGAGAGGAATTAAGTATGTACTGCAGTACCTACAAGGGACAACTGATATGTGCTTATTCTATTCAAATGAGTCATTACCTAAATTAATTGGCTATGCAGATGATGGCTACCTTTTTTATCAAGATAAAGTTCGGTCTCAAACTGGGTATGTGTTTATTTATGGTAACATTACTATATCTTGGCGATCGATGAAACAAATATTAACTGCAACTTCTTTAAATCATTATGAGATAATTGCAATTCATGAAGCAAGCCGATAGCGCATCTGGTTATAATTTAGTATATTCAAGAAAGTTACAGATTATCTACAGTCAAAGATACCTCTACGATATTATATGAAGATAATGCAGCTTGTATTATACAAATTAAGGGAGGCTATATCAAAGGTGACAGAATCAAACATATATTGCCAAAGTCCTTTTATACACATGAGTTCTAGAAGAGTAGTGATATTGATGTCTAGCAGATATATTCAAGTTACAACTTGGCATACTTATTTACTAAAGTACTTCCGACTGCAACATTTGAGAAATTGGTATACAATATTGGCATGCGTTGTCTCAAAGATCATTTATTCTGAACAATGGAAGTGATCAACTTCATACTAGAAGTTTGAATAAGGGAGAGTCGCATACTGTACTCTTTTCCCTTCGCCAACAATTTTTCTCACAGAATTTTCCTTGGCAAAGTTTTAAAGACCAGTTTTAACGCACTCATACTAAGTTATGATATACAAGATCACTGTACTCTTTCTTCTTCACTAAGATTTTTTCTCACTAGATTTTCCAAACAAGGTTTTAATAAGACAGTTTTAATATATCCAACAAATATACATTGTACTACTGTGCAATCATCCAAGATGGAGTGTTACGTAACGGATGACGTGCGGCCAAGGTTGCCACCTCAATCAATCTTGCGGATCACGAATCAATTGTTGATCTACTCCCTTATAAATATAGGAGCTTAGGAGCTCAGGGAAAAAAAAAAGGTACAACCAAGAAGAAGAAGAGTGAAAAGAAAGAGAGCAGAAAGAAAGAAAATAGAAAGGAAGAGTAGAGAAAAAATAAAAGGAAGTGATGTATAGGTAAGTCCTCAAAACTCATGTTTTATTCCTTTTAGTTATCTACTATTAATAAAGTTTTAGATGGTTTAAAAGATCTATCCCTAATTGTTCTATAAGAATTAATATGATAAATATTTGACAGTTTTGAAAGAACTATTCTTTATACTTTGTCTTGAGTTATTTATCTATTTTATATTCTTTTAGCTTTATAACAATTTAATGGTTATTTGAACTTTATATAACGTATAAGTTATGACCCAATAAGCTTTCTTTAAGTTACTTTATTGTCACTTTCAATATAAATGGACTTTCTTTTTTCCTGCGCCCCCAAGCTTTCATCTTTTACAATTTTTGGGGATTTTAATGTGTTTTTTCTATTTTTTTCCTTCTCTCTTACCATTGTTCATATACATGTACTTAAGTGGATTTGCTCACTTCCTAGGATTAATTGTGGACAGTTAGTCTCATTACCTATTTCATCCCTGCAATGCTTTCCATGAAAACCTAAGGTTGCATTTGAAATTGCTTTTGGTTCTTTGCTATCTCAACAACACCTATTTTAGGTAGTCCATTTGAATTATTCATAACAAAATTACATGCTTGCCGAATTTTTGGTTGTTTTCAGTTGCTGAATTATTCATATTACTGTTGTTGTCCATAAACTGGGTCCCTTACCAAAGTAGCTCTTCAATGACTACTCTATTATGTGTTTATTTTTTCCTACTAAAAAAAATTAGCATGTCCAATTGTATGGTGTGAACCTAATAAAAGCCCTAATTTTTATTAGGTACTACGCTCCTTTGTTGTAGACTCCACAAAAGCCCTTACTGATTAAGCTTTTTTCAACTTTCAAAGTTGAATGTAAATGAACTCTTCTTCCTCTATTTTTTCTATTATCTTTTTATTATGATGATGATCATCATCATTGCAACTTTAAACAAAACATTTGCCATTGCACTGTTTCTTGTCTCCTTTTTTCTTTTTGTTCCTTTATATGAACATTACATGCAAGCAAATTCATTAGTACAAAATTTATACCATGTTAATTCTATTGAACATTTTTTTCCCTATTTTTTTCTTTTATATTCTCATTAAGTCATTATTATCATAATTAAAAAAAACTATGGACACTGCACTGTTTCCCCTTTATGGAAACACATGCTGTGCTTTTTTTTTTTGGTTATGTGCACACAATTTCTTCTGTTTAAAATTTATACAATGCCAAGTATGTTGAACTTTTTTTCCTTTATTTTTTCTTTTATCTTTTCATTATATCATCATTATCGTAATTAAAAAAAACTATGGCCATTGCACTGTTTCTCTCCTTTTTTTTTTTCTTTTTTCCCCTTTATGAAAACACATGCTGTGTTTCTTTTTTTATTTTATTTTTTATCATTAACATTATGTGGAAACAATTTCTTCTGTCTAAAATTTATACCATGTCAAGTATGTTGAACTTTTTTTTCTTTATTTTTTCTTTTATCTTTTCATTATATCATCATTATCATAATTAGAAAACTATGGCCACTACACTGTTTCTCTTTTATTCTTCTTTTTTGCCCTTCACGAGAATACAAGAGAATGTTAGCAAATGCAATGAGGAAAGAATGTCAAAATAATATAACGAAACTAAGAGCAGAACATATTTCATTGAAGTCTATGGAGTTAATTAAATCAAAAACCAATAAATGATAAAGATGAAAAAAAATAACATAAACAACAAAATAATCAATAGAAAGTGAAGTGGTAAACTAAAAACTAACCCGACCCCATTTGCGTGAGTGATGCCCCTTTCAGTGCATGACATGTACAAATTGTGGACATGGATTTAGAGTAGGCCGTGTACATGGATTTAGATCTGAACTTTGTCCTTTGGGTGGTTAGAATTAGGAAGTTATGATTTTCCCTCCAATGGTTCCCCACCAAAAAAAATTGTCGTTTTAATGTTTAACCATAGAAAAAACAAGACCAACATGATCTATTGATTGCCACATGATTTATTTTGTAGGCTTTATGCTAATCTCATTCTTTGTAGTCTTTGGAGAATATTTATCCATTTTTTCTTTTGCTTTTGCTAAAATCTATTCTAGAAAAAGACACAAATCACTGCTGCTTTGGTTTGTTTATTTGTTATGCAAATTAGGTACAAGGAAAAGATATATTTTTTAATATTTTGTGACAAACTTTATGAAACTGCATTTATTTTATTTTGGCCTATAATTTGTCTATATTTCTGTATTTTTTACATCATGTAATTTACAAAAAATTGTGTTCTCTATGATTAATATATATTTGCGCAGATGAGATTTATGTTATGGTTTCAGATTGCGACACTTAGAATATTTGTAAATTTATTAGTCTATAAATTTACACCAAAAATGATGCATAGCGTGAACAAATAAATACACCTAAAAGCAAAAATCAAATGAAGAAACAACTATCACATTTAATTTTTTCTTATACATACTTTGAGTTGCAAACGCATCTCGCGTGCCACATCCTCTAGTTCTGACTATAAATTTTGTATGAATTTTCTGTTTGTATAGTATTACCTAAATCTTAATCATTCATAGTGTCGAGTATAAAATTTTAATTTCTTATCATAAACCAAGATGATATGCTAATAATTAAGATTTTATATAGATTATGTATTACATGGTTGTATCCAAAAAGTTTACTATCAATTATCAACTGACCTAATCACAAAGAGTGGCCTAGTGGTTGACTTGTTCATTTGTTAAACATGAGGTCTCAAGTTTGATCTCTCTCTACATCCTTTTGTGGCTAGCCATTGGCTGAAAATTTGGACAACTATAGCTAAAAAAAACTATTAATTGACCTCAATTAACTGAGACTGTGACCCATAATTGGTGTCAGTTGGTCCAATCATTTTTTTTTTCCATCATCGCCTAATTATTAAGTTCTGCTAGCCTAATTAAATTGAGTAGTGGGCTATTTATGTCCGGCTTGAAAATTCAACGAGATTCAATGTATTGAATTTTGACTTGTTTATCTTTTGAGTTAATTAACCACACAACAAACTCATGTAATTTGCCTATTCTTTTAGTCTTATATACATTCTTGGAGCGCTTACTGGCAAAAAATGTTGCAATAAACAACAAACCAGTTCTAGAATGTGTTCAGTTTTTTTAACAGCCAAGAATATTGCTTTTCCAAATTTGTTTGGTATTATTGGTATCATTGCAACACACTACAAAGCTCATTCTCCCCACAATTCCAATTCCATCGTCGTCTTGATATATTACAACACATATCAAATTAAACAGGCTAACTCATGGGCACAATGGATAAAAGAACACAAAATGAACAGGAGATAGTAACTTTTGTTCTTCAAAATTTGTTATTCCCAGCCGTCTAAATTGGGATGGGTGATTTTAATCATATCAGTTGACACTATAATATAATGTTGGTCTTTCCAATTATTTTGCATAATTCAAGTTATTGTGTCTGGATAAAACCATGATGGGTTGATATGAATAGAGAACTACTTCTATTACGCCAATCAGACCAAAAACAATATAACAGTACAATGTTTAGCAACTGCAGTATGACACTTTATAACATGACTCCCCCATACAGACTCACAAGTCACAACGAAGTATAGTTTGCTCGAGGATGCGAAATGGGTTGTCCGCGGGGAGCATGGGAACTTTGGAATACCCATTTTATGTTGCGACTTTGAAGATAGAAAGAGTTTAAAGATAGCTTGGTGGGAAAAGAGTTGGTGTGGGTTGCTGATCGGAGTTTGTGTAGATGATGTTTGGTTTTTTCTGTTGAAAAACGGAGAGAGATTGGTTGGCTTTAAATAGGAGAGAGAATGGTCTTTTTTGGTGCCTGTTTCTCTTGGTCACTTCAATTCTGGTATGATCTACAAATTTATAGAGAGAGGAGAGAGAATTCTAATCATATCTTTGATCTGATATATGTGAATGAAGTGACCTGTGGTCAAAATGAGATCTATTAACTAACTACAATTAATTACTTTTTCCTATTATATGCTTTGTAAACAAAATCATGACTCTTTCATTGTATCAATGCAATGTACATTAGAACTTCAGTAGGATGATTTATGTTGTGGAACTCATGAAATTCAAATGAAAAAAGCATAATTATTTCTCCAGCTTTTTAATTATTAATTCTCTCATTAAGCTAACTATTCATCTCTGTTTTCATATAGATGATTATATAAAAATACATAAAAAAAAGAAAAATAGAGTATAGTAATAGTCAATTTAAATTAAACATAAATAGAAAGATGAATACACAACTAAGTTACATGAAAATAAAAATATAACAAAAAATTAGTATATTAAATCTACACATAAACTCACAATAAGACAATTAATTGACCTAAAATTTAAAAACAAATCACATGCATTACACGAACCTAAAACAAGTAAAAAAAGTACAGAAATATATAAAACAATGCATTAAGCACAGGCATATTTTCGATATGTCAATCAAAATCTTGAAATCAGATCATAGAATGTGAAGGAAAAACTTTGCTTACCAGGTAGACAAGATTGCGCTCATAGCCATATGGGAGCAAGGATTCCTCTCTGAGCCCTACAAAAAAGGTTAAGGTTCTAGACTCCAAGAGCTCTGCACAATTAAATTCTCAGACATCGCAGTTATTGAATGAAAATGGGCCCCTAAAAGGAAGTTAAAAATAACTTCAATAGAAGCATTACAAAAGTGCAAAACTTGATGAATCAGTGTAAATGTAACACACTTCTTATCTGTGACCCAAATAAAAAATAAAATATACATGAAGCAACCATTGATAATCATACACGGAGCAATATTTTATTATATGTATCAAATAGGTGTAATTTGTTGGACATTACATAATAAGACCCTTAAAGACACAAACAAAAAAGAGACAAAGATTGCATTGATAAATTAGTATAGATATGCATGGATTAAGGGAAAATCTCAACCAGCAGAGACTTGTGCAAGGAGCCCAACATGAGTTTTGGAATTCAACATGGGATTAGTTTATTTCACAACACCGAAGTTGTGAAAACAAAGAATCAGATGGAAGTCGACGACAATCGACAATAAAGCATTTCAGTTGTTCATGACCTTCTTAAATTTGACAATGCAATCCAATGCACGCTCGAATTCTGTGTCTTCCAAGGCAGTGGTAAAGCGGCAGTAACCAGGAATTCCAGTCCATGAAGCACTGTTGATGCATAGCCCAGTGGCTTTGAGCATGGCTTCCCTGATGTTTGAGTCCTCAAGCTGGGCTTCAAAAGCAGTGGCATCTTCTTTTAGTGCAATACTCTTGCCAAGATAGGCAGACGGCTTTGCCACCATCGAAATACCAGAACGGGCTTCAAGCACCTCCCACCCACTATTCTCAAGAGTCTATTGCACAGACATCACAAGGAAATTGCATAAGAAGATATGATAAATAAAAAAAAAAGAGTACAGAAAAAACAGCAGACTTTAAGTGCCATTATTGACTGAGATGAAATCAAATATATGAATTACAAGAAACATCTCGTTGTTCCAGCAAAACCAATCACAGAAAAAGGAAGTAGTGCATAGACAGAAGTCTCTAAATAGATCAAAACCGTTGCTGGCTATCCTATATAATGATAAAACTTATAGATCGAGAAGGCCGACTCAAAAGTCTGTCAGTTGCCAATTGGTTAGATCAGTGTCCATTTTACATAATCAATACTGATACAATAAGCATAGGATCTAACACCAGTGAAGATCCTCATGCAATGCCATGTAATGAAAATAATGATCATATTTTCCCCATCTCCATATTTTAGTGATAAATGTTTTGATGGTTAAAGTTGGAATACAATGGAAATGGTGACTTAATTTTTTAAACAAGAAATATTGCACATGAAGCATCTTACATAATCAAACTAAAATACATGTCAGCAGCAAAGTATAGAATCAATCACTTCTCATACTGCCATGGACGCCAGTCATTAAATATATATGTAATTCATAGAATGTCCAATGAGAAAGTTGGCTCAACTAACATGGAAATGTCATGGGATGGTGAGATCAACGTGTTCAACACCATTGTACGTACAGCTATCCTTGTTTTGTCTGGTAACTTTAACATGGATAAACTGCTTATTCACCAGCACTGTGGAATCCAAAAGACGATGAAGGAGGTTGGATCAATAATCCTTTATCAGCTTCAAAACCAGCAACTTCTAAATTCTGTTAGCTCAAAGGGACTGACAAACAAGAGATGTCCGTGTCAATGAAATGGAAAACTGATTTTGAAGCTAAAATCCCCCCGCCCCCCCCAACCAAAAAAAAAAAGAAGGTTTTTAGCTTGATTTGTAGCATGGAGGTCAATATCAAAAGATATACTCCAAACAAGAAGGTCCAAGGAGGCTTTATGCCCACGTCTCACATGTTGACCTTCTTATTCACAATCCTTTAATTTCTCTTTGGGGGCAATGGTTGTTTTCCCTGGCATGATAATGTTCTCCGGCTACTTGCAGCACTAACTTTTCTAAGCATCACATTTAATGACTTCAGAAGGAAGACAGGCAAATCATAATGAGACTGTACCATGAGGGCTAGACTTTCAGCTATGTAGTTGAAAAGGAATTCTAGCACTTTCATGATACAAATTACATGAGCCTTAGTGGATTATGACATCCATTTTGTCATCCTTCTAGCTTCAATAATGAGAAGTGTGTGTGTGGACACAATCAAAAGTATTCCTACCTGTTCTCCTAGAAGCTGCTCAGAGAGGACTTAATGTAAGAAAGCTTCTCCAAGGGAGAAACTGATGCAATTTTGATGCTAATCCCAGAAAATCCAGGTCACACATGTATAGGAAGGGTTATGAAATCCACCAAGGTATCATATATTCTTATTCTATGCCACAAACATTGGTAATGGGTGTGCTATGAAGTGGAGATACAGTTTTTTGTAGAATGGTTATTGGATACTCATTCTATGAGGCTCAAGTCCTTTTTGATTGCATGGTGTGCTAGTTTGGAAGCAATTTATATGTTTGGCTACATGTTAAAAAACTTAAAAACACTTTTTAGATGAAAAAATGAAGTGTTAAAGTGCTTCTTATGAAACAGTTCTCTGTTGCTTTCACAGAAGCACTTCTTGAAAAGCACTTTACTAGAGGCCACCACACAATCAAACATAGTAGCCTTATTGTCGACGATTATTCCTTGGTGCTCATAGGTTGGTTGAGAAGAAATGGGTTTGACCTTTGGCATGAGATTTGTAATCTAACAGGGTTATACTTATACAGATGGAGTTCACATTGGAACAAAGGCAGTTGATTCAGAGGCAAATTCACTGGCAAAAAGAGATATCTTAATTTTGAGTACTTAAAATGGATATGACTACCCCTTTAGCACTTGTTATGAAATTTGTCTTTCTTACATAAAAAGGGTATTCCTACACAACATAGGAGGTCCTTGGACTAATTATCATTATTTTTCCTAACAAAGAATCCTCTATCTTCATTTATACTTCTTCCTCCTATCTAAATAAAATTATTCTTTCAAGCCCAAAAAAAGAAAAGAAAAGAAAAGAAAAAGAAAACAACGGTCAAATAGAGTGCAATATCTAACTGCTAAAATTCCAAGGAATAACTGGAGGGATGTCATGTTAATGCATGTGCAAGTTAATTTATGTAGATGATTTGCTTATTAATCCTGCATATTTAGTATTGCCAGATTCAAAATAGTTTCAGTAAGTCACAACAACAAGCACCATACTCTGTGTGTCTGGTGTAAGCAATAATAGCACTACTAATAATTATAAATTGAAAAAAAAAGAAGCAGGAAAGCTCATGACAAAAGATTTATTGCTTACCTCTTTCAAGCGTTTAGATCTACTTCCCAAAAGTTTTTCCTGTCCTGCAATGGCATCCAGTAGGTCTCCTGCTTTCTGCTCTCTAAGATCGAGCAACTTCCTTACAGTGTATTTAAGGGTGCTGTGAGGTTTGCTTAGTCCTGAAAAGCTATGGAATGTGTCAACCAGGAAATGCTGGTTTAGAACTACAAACCCAAATGTGAGTCCTCCAGTAAGCATCTTCAAAGACAATCCTCCAAGCAGAGACACACAAAAGGATGGTTGTCCAGAACATTTTAGTTTTGCTAAACTTTGCTCCAAATCCCAACCACCCCAGTCCTTAGAGTCAAATTCCAATCCCGAGAACGAAGTATCAATTATAACTCTTGCACCAAATTTTGCACAAGAAGACAATATGCCTTCCATCTCTTCATTGTCGTAAATCAAGCCAGTTGGGTTGATTGTTGGACCAGAAATGTATACCCATGGTTTCTTCACAGTATCTAGTACACCTGTAAGTATCTTTTCTGTCAACTTAAACCCTACTTCAGATTGTGTAGGGATAGTCACAACGTTTGCTTTCAGAAATCTGGCAGCAGAAACATAATGTCCATTTGAGCCAGCTGGGAAGCACAAAGTTCCTCCTTCATCGATGCAGCAGAGGACAAGCTTATTGAAAAGATGTAGTGGGCAGTCTGCATATATGAATTCTGTGTTGCTAGTGTTTGGAAAGCCGTAATTGCTCTTTATGAATTGTCTGATGCTGGTTGTCACATCAATTTCTGATTCTCCTATGTTCTGCCTTGCAAAACTTTCAAAAATAGCAGCCTTGACAGGAGGTGGTATAGGCAAAAAGCTTTGATCCACATCCATATGAACTAGGGTAGAGTTATCTGTCTCAGTTATTGACAACTCACCGTGATCGAGGACTGAGATGGCGGAACTAGCAAATCCAATCATCCTATCAGCTTTCACCTTCTCACCTTCCCTCTGAAGGATAAAAGATGAAGAGTCAAATCTTCAATACAGTCTCACAGAAATTGGGAAGCAGGGTTTTTACCAAGATTATCAAGGAACTGCTAAAAATATTCCAGGGGCCTTTTTAAAATTTTCAAGGAGCTGCTCAAAATAATTCACATGTAATGAGTGCACATTGATATTTATTGCAATATTAGTCTCATTTAACAGTGCAAGTAGTTATACCGGCAACTTAAAGAGATCATAAGACATTAATGAACTTTAATTTTTGCAGCTGGAATTTTGAGTGTTCCAAAAGGTTTTCTAATTTCAAAGTTCCAACGAGGATCATGAAATTTTTCACAGCAGTACATTGTTTCACAAAATCTTAATGCCATACTTCCTCATCTGGACAAATGATCACCATAACTTAGGGAATATTTGATTTCCATCAAGGCAGGTCAAAATGTTGGAGAACTCCTGAATGTGGATGGAAAATAGATATGACATCCTAAAAAATTACAGGCTTTGGTGCACAGTGAACCCTGTTGGGATTTCTATGAAAATCCCCAGTGGTCCAATAGGAAATGTTAAATTGTCAAAAAGAATATTTTTAGGGCTACCTAATATTCAAAGGCATATCAGGAACGAATCTCTTTAAAATTGAAGTAAAAGTGGAAGACTATTGACCTCTGCAGGTGGATGTCGATCAGCAAGCTGAAAGGCTAGAAGGTCATGGATGAGACAACCATAGTAGTATTGACTGATCGGTGCAGTATTCCCTTCTAATAGTTCCACAGTCTTGGACAATGCTTTAAAGATGGTCTCCTCTTCTGATATCACAAAACCTACTTCCAAATCTGAATAAACCTGTTTTTGGTTACCAATATTAAAGTAGTACTTCATTCATTAACAGGTAAAAATAAATTTGATACCTGATTGAGCAAGTTAGGAGAAAAGATACCTGATTTTTTAATAAACCGCATATAATTGCTGCGTGCGGGGGTAGAGGATTTTCTGCAAGATATTTCAGGACCCCATTGGAACCGGGGAGGCTGGATAGCTCAAAGTGGTCTGATATGTCTAAGAAAATACGAGATCCAATTTCTCTTGTAGTATCTAAAAGGTGCTGAAAAGCAGAACTAGTAATTGCCTCAAAATGAGCCATTCCAGTAACTACCACCTGTGGCTTCAACTTTTTAATCAGCTCTATCATCAAATCTGACTGTCGTGGGGCTTCAATTACAGTAAGTATATCCTCTGAAAGCTTATCAGTCTCTGTGTTCTGCAAGAAAGAAATATTTATAAGGTAATCATTATAGCAGCCGAAATGAACAACTTAGTGAGAGAAATAAACACTAGGGAAGATTTCAACGCCTCCAAAGGACTGACATTGATCCATAGGTTTCCTGTAGGATATGGATTTGAACACCCCAAAGAACTGAACTTGGTCCATAGTTTCCCATAAAATTCCAAGACAAAAATCTGTCACTTGATGTACATGATATCTTTTAGAATATATTAAATAAGCCTATTTTCAAGACCACAAGAAACAAAAGGGACTCACTTGAAGATACTGTGAAACATGATGAAATAATTTACAAACTATTAGAAATTCCTCACTCAACTACGATGGAATGTGCCACCAATCTCCTTACCTATACCAAGTTACCAAAGCTAAACTGAGTGAATTGCACTATACTCTGATCATTATATCAAAATAACGCTACATGGGAAATTATTAAGACAGACAGTTTGCAAAAATATGTTGATTAGTCAAAAGTTGGTTGTCTTGGATGTATCCTTCAAAATAAGGTGTAAGACTAGCAATAAAACAACTTTGAAATGACTATTTTTTAGGAAAAAAAAGATTCTCAGAATCAGGAGAAGGAAAACTATAAGTGATTATAAAGCCAATTAGAAAACATGCTAATCAGTGGGTCAATACGAGAAAAATACTTTCCATAAAAGATGCATGAAAATAATATCAAACATTTTTTCTCGATAGATATCAAGACAATGTGAACTATGGAATTGCTCACAAATACAAACTGTAGAAGTACAGATGATTATTATGGTTTCATTGCCTTGGATATGGTTTTAAAGATGATGGTTGTAGTGATGGTCACCATAAATCACTAAATTGATTAAAAGAAAAGCAAACATTGTCTGCCTGATTTACGTAGTTAGCCCTTTAAGGAGTCGGCGTTATGAAACTAAGTTGTTGGGTTCATGCTTTTCAAGAGAATGCTCCCAGGGGAGTCACTGAAACTTCTGTCCATGAAAAGGTGCCGTGAAAGAAATCATTTATGAAGTGCATTTTGATTGCACTGCTTTTTGGAAACAAGCACAGATGAGACTCTATGAAAGGATACCTGTTTTATTGATTGCTTGGTCTGGTGTGCAGTTAATTGACCCAGAGAAGTCATAACCAAGGAAGCTCACCCGGTTACTGGGTTAGCAAGTACTTCTAATAATACTCCAGGTCTTGGCTATGCATCAAGCCTAATGAGACAAGTCAGTATCTGACTTGTAGAGGGCATTCAACGTGGGGATCTGAACAAAATGAACAATGATATGTCTGTTGGTGCCTGATGAGAACATGGGATGGGAATAAGAATTTGGTAATAAAGGTATGCAGCTTGTGGACAGACTTTATTGTTACACATCACAAAAAAATTAAAAAAAAATTATGATGGACAGACTTTATTATTCTTCTTGCTTTTGACATCAGACATAAAACTAGGAATTGGTCATGACCAGCTCATATGCCTTCAGTGAGGCTAGAAGAAAGAAGCACGATACCTACATTTGAGTTTGTGAGAAATGAGATCTGAAACTTAAGCTTAGTCATATAAGAACCTTAAGGACAGGTTCAGTGAAGATACAGAAATTGTTCCAAAAGGGGGCCGTAACAAGGTCTATTGCCTTATTAATTTCTTTTTTTTTTTTTTATCAAGCCAAGTAAATTATAATGAATGTATTTCAACAAAAATTTAGTAAACAAGTATGTTGTAGGTCATTGCAAAGAAAACATTGATTTTTTTTCTTACCATTTGGATACTAGTCAACCTTGATCCAAAAGTCACTTTTTAGGAAACATTGATCATTCTGTTCTCTTCTTTTCTTTCTTGTTTTGGTTCAACTTTGATCTGGAAACTCCAATGATTTACATACTATCAAAGTTAAAAAAATCAAATGAAGGTAAGATATAACTTTTAAAAGTTTTTTATTGCAAATAATTACTTTAACAGTATGTTTAAATGTTTTAAGGATGCAAGTAAAATAAATGGGTTATAGATGTTCAATTTATATTTTTCTTCAATTTGTAACTTTATTGAAAGACACACTTCTGGTGAATTGTAAAAAAAAACATTAGCAAATTCTTCTCACATAAATATTAGGGATAATATTGTAAATTTGTAATAAAACCGTAAAATATTTTAGTGAAAAGAAGATGTTTTATTTAAGGAATAAGAAAAGTAGAAGGTATTGTGAAAATAAAAGAAGTTTGAAGCAGGGTTCCTTTTCAAAATAGGGAAAGTTGGAATCAGGGCTTGTATTAGGAATAAGAATAGTCAAGGCAAGGTTCAATCTGCTAATGTAAGAAGTTGAACTCGGAGGCAGGTATAATAAGAAAATATTGCACTTGAGGCTCAGATTGAATTCAAAAAATCCAGCCTCCGGAGAATCACAAAACTTCACGGGATTTACAAAACTTTGGGGTGCATGGTCCCTTGCCCATCTCCCTTCATCTGCCATTGGCTGGGTTTATAAAGCTAGGTTTGACAGCCATTTTAAGAAAATATTTCGATTGACACTTAAAAAACTTGTGGTGTTTCCCCTTAATAAATTGGTTTGTAAGGGTAGGGTATTCAAACCTTAATGCATAAATTAGGAGAGAGAGAGAGAGAGAGAGAGAGAGAGAGAGCGAGAATAGGTTTAGAGTTACATACTGTAATCCCTATACCTCCACATTGATATATAGACAGTGAAAATAGAACAAGATTACAAAACTACCCTTAAATAAGAAATAAACTCTCTAAGAGAGAATAGGTTTAGAGTTGCATACTGTAATCCCCATACCTCCACATTGATATATAGATAATGAAAATAGAACAAGATTACAAAACAATCCTTAAATAAGAAATAAACTCTCTAACAGGCTGGATACCATCAGTTCAATAAATCCAACTCCGCCCTTCTAGCTTGCCAGAAGGCATCTACTTATAACATAAGACTATCACTATATAAATGTCTATAAGTCCCTTTCTCCCCCTTCAGAACTGAATACATCTTCTGTCAGTGTTCTTATGTCGACAACAAAGTACAAGTCTAGCCCTTTAAAACTGACTACATCTTCTTCTCTTACTGTTGGTGGGTTAGCAGAAAGTTACAGCAGTCTAACTCTAGCATCACATGCATATAAATCGAAATCAACAAAACAGATTACCTCTGAAAAGGATGCAGGTACACAGAAAATGCGTACTTTACAATTGAATTGGGAAGATAGGTTGTGTATCCGAGCACAATGGAGTCCAAAAGTAAGACAGCATAATGCTCTTTAGGCATGTCCTCATCAACCCCTCTGTGTGTGTGTGTGTGTGTGTGTGTTAGATAAACTAAACTTCACTCTAGACCTCAAAGGGGGCACAAGTTCTTTATACAAGATGTACAAAGTTGAGGCTAATATTCTGTTCTAGAACTAAGCTCACCTAAAAAGCATATCCAAGAAAAAGAAGAAACAAAAAAGTACCCTTTCATCCAAAATTGTAAAGAACAAAGCAAAGACACCTCAAGCCTATGAATCACTACCTCTACATCCTCAAAGGTATGATGGTTTCTGTCCTTCCATATGCACCACATCAAGCACATAGGGGCCCCAGTCCAAGCTTTCTCACCCTCTTTGAATGACAACCGCTAGCCCAGTTAATTGGAACTCTGTCTACTAACTCCTCTGCCTTCCTATGCATACAACACCGATTAGAGAGCACCCAACCCCTCCACAAATTATCAACATTGGGGACGAAATTAAATCCAGCAATCCAACTGAAAAAATCACACCTTTCAATGAACCCAGACTTCCAAAAAAGGAATAAAATTTTCAGTTGTTTCTATCGAAACGGCCGAAATGTTTCCATTTCCTAAGAAACAAAAATGAAACACTAGTGAAATAATGAAATTCTAGTGTTTCCATTGAAACACACTAGAATATAGCAAAATGCACCAAAACATAACACAATATACCAAAACAATAAGTTGTGTCAACACGAATTTTTTACTATATGAATAAATATTATTTTTAGTAAAATAGAAACACTATTATTACTAGTCTAAATAAATTTTTAAATATGTTTGTAAAGATTTTACATACTTTGAGAATCATTTACACTTTTGTTTAATAAAATTGAGTTATCTGACAAAAAACAATTTTTTGTTCAAAGTAACATTATTTTTTTACTTTACAATTTCTTGTATGTGAATTATTAAATAGATCTCAATATATCTAATTAATAATTATTTGTTTTTATACATTTAGATAGATTTCAATTTATGTTTCTAAACACTTAAGACATATATTTAATTCTTATTATCACTTCTGAAATGTTTCCTCTTTCCGTGCTAATTGAAGCAACACGCCGAAACAAAATTTTGACCCCTGTCTCCAAAAACAATTTCATGGGTAACTCTTAATGCTCCATTACTAATAGGGATGATAAGATTTCACTAGGAAACCTCCCGCTTCCATCCTTCCACCTCATCCCATCCTCGAATCCCTGAATAACCTCTACCCCATAAAGAAGCCGAAAATATTCATGCGTTACCTCTAGCCCATAATCTTGTACTATTCAAATAAATTTAGATTCCACAATAACAAATAAATTTAGACTCCACACTAGTAGCTGTCAGACAATCTCAATTCACATGTATCCAAAAAGGCATTTTTATTTGCTGCACTACTAAGTATTTCTGGAAATACCTCTAGCAATGGAATCTCTGCACCACACATCATGCCAAAACCTAACTCTCCAGCCATTACCAACCACAAATCTCATTGGCAAAAAATTCCAGCCACCATTTCCGATTCTGCTTCCATAAGCAAACCCCATAAGATCCCTAACCTACTTTATGGGTCCACCCTACTCATCAGCCTCATTTTTTGAATCATTTCTTTTGCGGCCAAGTTTTTTTTTTTCTTCTCACTTATGTATACCTTCTCTATAAGGTGTACATCGTTCTATCTTTAAGTCTTTCAAATGAATATCCAGACTTCCAAGAATATTAAATGCATAGCTTCAAGTCAAAAGAGATTATATGCCAAAATCTAGAACCATATCTATTCCAACACCCACCCAAAAGAAAACAAAAAAAAAAAAAGAAGAAGAAGAAAAGAAAACACCAGAAAACAGAAAAAGAAAAAAGAAACACAAATACAAATTACAAAAATGAAGATATTTAGGAGGACAACATTTCCCAAAGATCAGTATCTTGAACTTAATCACCATAAGTTTAAAATCCATAAAGAAAACATAATCTTTTATTGCTGATTGTACCGGAGTAATTTAGTCCAAACCCACACAATAAAACCTCAAATTTGCTTCTCTAATGAAACTAAGAACTGAAGGCATATTTATGAAACCGTCACAAATATGTATACCTCGATTGCCAATGAAGCTAACCACTGCCTGGGTAGGTGTCGGCTCAGATGTTCATCAACAATGGCAAGGCGTGGTGAGAATAATCGTAGAGCATTCTCTATTGCCACTGCTCTTGAAGGAAATACAATGACATTCTTGCAAAAGAATTTAGAAGAAAGAAGTCAGGAATGCAGCTTAGTTTATACACTATGTGAGGTACACTAACATGCATATTCCTCAAAAGAAGGAATTTTATTACTGTAGAAATTATCAAAATGATCCTGTAAAAATAAAAATTAGCAAATCCTTCGTTTCTTCTAGATTGAAAATAATATTCTGGCAAATGGATTACAACAAAAATTGTGCCGCTGCTGATGCGTCTCTCAATTCCACATATATGACAAAATCTTAAGCCCAACTAGTTCATTGAAACTCTGTAGTCATTAAATTTACAGAGTTAGTTAAGTCATGCAGCTTTTCTAAACTGAAGAGAAAGCCCTTGGCAGTCTATTTCATAACTTTATCACAGCCAGAAGCGGACACAGGGGAGGTTGGGTGGGGGCCACGGCCCCCCCTAAACTCCCAAAATTCTCTTTACCCCCATAGTTTTTTTAGATATTTACAACAAAATATGCTACCAAAATTCAAGAATTTTACCTTAGTCTCCACAAAAATTAAAAAATTTTACCTTGGCCCCCCCAAACAAAAATCCTGCATCCACCAATGATCACAGCATTCGGAGCTCAGAAGGATCTGAAGGCATCCAATGTATCCCAAAGCACTACATTGCACAATCAGAAAAGCTCGTGCTTTACTTGGATGAAGGGGTAGTAATGATACATATTACTAAGCCATGATGCCATTTTAAGTATATAGTCACTGCAGCCTTTCATTTCACTATAAAAGGACAACCATGGGTGTCGGTGTCTGGTGTAGAAATTCTATGGCATCAGAAAGTTGTTTGCTTTGCTAAAACATTGAATAACAGTTTTTTTTTTTTTTTTTTTTTTTTTTTATGTTTGTCTTTACATCCTCAAAATATTATTGATCTTTTGTTCGTCCAATTTGTATCCAGTCAGAAGAGTTGAATTACCAATAGAAGCTTTGAGCTAGATAAATAAGTTCTAACAAATATGTACATACATATATATTTATATATAAGCGTACTGGCCTTCTTCAACTGAATTACCATTAAAGAGCTTCAGGTAGAGACCCTGCAATTTGCATTTGCCTTATCTTTCGTTTGGTCAACATAGCTTATAAGAACTGTGAGCAAAGCAAGCTTAAAAGCATCCAACAGAAAATAGACAGTTCAATGAATAATCAAAGAGACCAAAACATCAAAAGAAAAGGAAAGATGAGTTCGATTATGAAAGTTCTCTTACATCGGCATTGAGTGGAATATGGTGGTAAGTTTTCATGAAACTGGCAACAAGATTGCGAAATCTTCTGCTTCCAGCTGGTGGCTCGTATGGGAAAAATGAGCTCCTTTTTAAAACACTGGCAAGATAAGCAAGGAATGATATTTTCTCATCTGCAACCGAATCATCCTCGAATGATAAATCTAGAGAATTGTTGATGTCATGGAACCCATTTTTGAGAAAATCAAAAATTATTTTAACCTGTCAGCATAGAACAATCAATATCCTTGAATTTCCTGTCCTAGAAAATGCATGAAAATCCACTATTTTGAATGGAGAGTTTTATGAAGTGCATACCTGATTTGGTTGACGAAGTTGACAACTGTAAACTGATAAAGCATGAGAAATACGACCACCAGACTTTCCGTAGGCCCATGCTGTTCGAGCACAAATTGGCTGATCTCCACCTAGCCCCATGAAGAACTCAAAACGATGTGGACTATGCTTCTCAATCTCAACTAAAGCTGAAATATCTGTATCAGCAGCCTGCAACAAAAAAATTTCATGAAGTGGGGCATTTTTGTAGATATATTATTTTGATTTAAGAGGGGGTACTTACTTGAAGAATTTTGGTCTGCCAAAGCTTGGTGACACAAAGACCACGCCGTTCAAACAAGCGTTTACAAACACCTTGTCCTGGACGGCCTCCCATATTAAAGATCATAATCCCCAAAGGTTTGATGACATCAATTCCTTCTTCAACGGCCCTGGCAATTAGACCCAGGCCAAACTGATCCTCGACAAAGCCCTAAACAGAAGAATCAACACAATGTTAAATCAATAAAATCTCTAACAAATTTGTTCCATCTAAAAATGAACTACAATAAGAGAATTGCATATTAGCCAATAACATTTCATGAGTCATATGCATGGCTATGGTCATAGCATTGACGAAGAGGTTGGTGTAACTGTTTTTTGACTAAATGAATTCCAGACAAAAACACATTAAAGTGGTAGAAGATGAAATATTGGAATTAAGGCCATGACAGTAATTCAGGACAGAACGATGCTTTATGGATTCAGTGTTTCTCAATTTCTATAGGCTCACCCAAGATTTAGACCTCAGCCAAACATCCATCAAACCCTAACATAGTTCATCCAACAATAAACAGAAAGAAGAGAACAACATGTATACAGTACATCCATACAGATAGATCGGCCATGTAAATGACTCAGCACATATAAATCTACATGTGTAAAGAATAGGCATATTCATGATTGACATTTCAAACTGGTGCATTCAAAGGTCCCATGAGTTATTGGAATCAATTTTACAGCAATTGAATGAAGATTTGGTTTCAAGTGTTATCTATTTTTTTTCCCCTTCCAGCCTACCCAAAATTTCTTTTATTTTCCTCATCCTCTCCAATAGGAAGATGTCATGATAAATATAAAAATGCAAAATTTTACCTCACATTTGGTCAGTTTGTTTTGACTCATCTTACCTTAACTGTGCAAAAATTGTAACTTCAAGCAACACAGATGGAATCAGAACCCAGAGAGTAAAACCATATACAGGTACAAACAGGGCTGATTCCAATTAAATGCATAAGGAAGGTATGGATAATTAACTGAAATTACTTTCTGTTTCATTTTAATGAAATCAAAACAAGAACCTAAACCCTGCCATTATTGAGTAGATGACAAAAGGGAGACCTGAAATAATATCACATTTTCAATGCCTGCAAGGATTCTGCATCTTTTAAAGTAGAGTACATTTTCCTCAAGAACCTTAGAAGAGTCACAATTACAAGATATGAATCCAATTAGATAAGTAGGACTGCAGCCTTCAAATGCTGAGATCCTAACTATCAAACATTGT
Source organism: Euryodendron excelsum (assembly GCA_033060915.1). Classification (NCBI taxonomy): domain Eukaryota; kingdom Viridiplantae; phylum Streptophyta; class Magnoliopsida; order Ericales; family Pentaphylacaceae; genus Euryodendron; species Euryodendron excelsum. Next base: position 13,537,017 of record CM065377.1, read on the forward strand.
ATGGTCATTAAAATCTCTCCAACCTGAAGTGCACAATAGTTGCTCAATGAATGTAGAAATTCCTCGCTTGCATTTTCCGTAATTATCTTGGACATTGCATCTGGGTTAGGGTTAAGAATCTGCAAGAAGAAAGTGAAGCAGTGGAAATAAGAAAATTGATTATATTATAGTAATGGTTTCAAAATATATAGTTTCAAATTACTCTTTCGGATAAAGAATAAGATTGGTCCAATAATTATATCTACATTAATCCATATTTATTAGGATTTAATTCAATTAACATATCATAAAAAAAAGAACTTCTTTTTTCCTGGTTAGGTCAACAAAGTCATCATATTACAAATCTTACTAGAACTGCTCGTTTTTTATCAGAAGCTTGTGATTTGCTTTTTGATGCAGCAGGTAGGGGAAAACAATTCTTAATTGTTGGTACCAAAAATAAAGCAGCTGATTCAGTAGCACGGGCTGCAATAAGGGCTAGATGTCATTATGTTAATAAAAAATGGCTCGGTGGTATGTTAACGAATTGGTCCACTACAGAAACGAGACTTCATAAGTTCAGAGACTTGAGAATGGAACAAAAAATGGGCAGACTCAACCGTCTTCCGAAAAGAGATGCAGCTGTGTTGAAAAGACAATTATCTCATTTGCAAACATATCTGGGCGGGATTAAATATATGACAGGGTTACCCGATATTGTGATCATTGTTGATCAGCACGAAGAATATACGGCTCTTTGAGAATGTATTACTTTGAAACATGGACTTTCCTACCAGATTGGATTAGTTTACACAGCTTTCATCATCTTTGAGGAGAGACCACTTTATTCATGAAAAACCCCAAGAAAATAACATACAAATGTTGACAATACCTGAGGTATGCATCCAACAATTCGTTCAAGTTCTATGTGATGATCTTTACAGTAAGCAAGCAAGTCAGATTCATGAAACTCCACCCTATCCAGTAAGGTCTTCCCCTCCCCATCATAGACAGGTTGACCATTCCCATCCAGAGCATTTAGATATAAGTTTATCCAAGAAATCTTTACTGCTCTAGGATTGATATCAAGGCCATACACCTGTAACATGTTATTCAGACACGAGTAAGAGAGCTCCAAATAATAGACATCAACAAATATGCTGAACATTCCAAAAATGAAAGCAATTGCCATTAACAATTAGATGCTTTCAACAGCAGATCCCAGGTATGGGATAATGGGAAGAATCCAAGAAACGTCATGAACTTCTATATTATAGGGACAAGAAGAAGTTGAAGAACTATAAACCTTCAATGGCAACCACTTCTCTGCAATGGCAATGGATATCCATCCATTACCACAACCAAGCTCAGCAACCGTCTTGTCCTTGAAGATAGAGTCAGGATGTCTATTTAGTCCCTCATAAAAAGTGAAGGACCAGTCCTCTGGGATAAAGATGCTGGGGATCACCATCATTGTCAATTTTTTCCTCCTCTGGTAACCTGCAAAGGGCAACAAGAAGTATCAAAGCAGATGATAAAAGAAGCAGAGCAAAGATTTTAAAAACCACTCTATGATGACATCATACATAAAAAGAAAATTCTGAGGAATAAAGAAGAAGAGCACATTAAAATTTTCTTGCTTGTTCTCAACATTGAGATAAATGATTAAAAAGACATAAAATGATAAATTTCAGAAACAAGGGATTTTGATGAAACAGGGAAATTTGGAAGGGGTTTTAAAACATCTTTTGTCAGAGAGGCTTCCGTTGGGGAGTGTTACAGGTTGATTCATCTGGAGGGAGCTGTCAATGAGTTGTTGGAAAAGTTGTTGTCAGAGTTGGAAAATGTCATGGCAGGGTTGCATGTGACTCTCAAATGCATCTGTAGAGGGACCCAAAATTCTGAATGTGGTCATGGTGGTAAATGACATCTTGGATGGAGCTCAAAAGTGGAGAAGAAGGTGTTATTTGAGAGTAGATATTCAGAACTAGTTTATAACAATATTGTTCATTGGAAGTTTTTATGGTGCTACATGGGTTTGGGAGGAAGATGGAGGAGGTAGATATTAAAATACATTATCTCAGTTAAGTTCACAGTGTCGATCAATGCATGCCCAACAAGTTCTTTGAATACTTAAAGGGAACAACTGCAAGAAAGTTGCGTTTCCTATTTTGTATTTATTTTGGTTAGGGTGGCTACTAGCAAGGATGCTCTCTAAAGCTCTCGCAGGTGATATGCTGATTACTGATTTTGGTTCTAAGAGGGGAGTAGGGTTTCTGGCATCGTTGATATCACCCTAATTGTGTACTGGCATCATAAATTTTTCATAGGACTGACATGGATCAATTGAGATACCTTCAGCATGTGATTAGTGATAACGGGTTGAAAGTAAACTTGGGAAGAGTTATTGAGGATGCAGAGTGTTTGTTTAGGAATCTGTTGCAACATGGACCTCTTCCATCTACTTGTTTTGTTTTAGCTTTCGGATGATCCTACTGACTTGGAGTTGTTTGGGACTCAGAAGTTGGAAGACTTTTAACCAGGAAGACGCAGTACGCATCGAAGGGCAGAAGAGTGGCTCTCAGTAGAAGTACCCTCTCTGGGAAACAGATGCATTTTGTGTCCATTACTATAGAAAAGTGGTGCCTAAAAAATCTGAACATGTCAAGGACAGAGGAGGTTGGATTTCTAAAAAGGTGGGAGGGCTGCCGGAGGCTATTAGAAGAGGATTAGATGATTTTTCAAGCATATCTGCTTCTCACTGCGATGATCAAAGAGTCTGATATTGGCAGGATATATGGTACAAATTATGAATATATTAAGATACTTCATCAGATCTCTTTCATTTGTAGAAATGTTTGCACCACAAACCTCCTCGCTTGTGGAGATGTTGGCCTTCAAGGGAAAGTCATAATGAAATACAAGATGTTAATAATTCAAGCTCAGGGAAAACTGATAGTTAAAATACATAGAAAGGGGAAGGAGAAATGTGGAGAAACACTGCGAGAATTGGAGCTCTATATACACATACCACTAGATGATCTGGCCCATCCAAAACAAAGCTGGAGAGGAAGAATTATACATTTCAAGGAATCCAAAAAACAGGATAAAGCTTTATTCTTCTTTGATACATACCATCCCATCACAATTAACATTAAAAAAAATAGCAACCTATCATAAGCATCTTCTTTTCCAATCTACCAACAATCTTTAACTTTCTCAGTTAAAAAAGGTCTTTGCTTTCATTGTAATTTCTGTTTTGGGAGCTGGAATTACTTTTCAGCATTACATTACGTTGTGGCTTTTCTTCTAGGAATTCTCTTTAGATTATTTTCTCTGACAAAATATACTGCAGTTAAAAGTCCCCTCCTAGGTAGAGGACCAACTAAAATCCACAAAAGGAAGCATCCTTGCCAATTACTGTTACTTGAATTTAGTTGAGGTAACTGGTTGTACAAGCAGCCTAAGGTGACAATGGACCACCAGTTTTTGCAGTATAAAGCGGTTCCAGAGTTAAGATCTCTTTGTATTTCCCTCATCGGGCTGTCTTTGGTGATACCAAGGCCAATAATCGAAGCTTTTGAAGGTTGGCATGTGAAGTTTTCTAGAAGGAGAAAATGCAAGGTGTTGAGAGAAACTCTTCTGTTTTGCATCATGGTGTATCTGGAAAGATAGAAATAGCTATACTTTTGGAGGTCTAGAGGACAATTAACAAGGTCAAGCAGGGGTGTCCAGAGAACTTGATTCAGAACGTTAAGCATGGGTTTCTGAGCTTGCTGTTTTCTCGACTCTCCCAGACAATACCTTTTCTTAGATCATTTGCGTTACTGATAAGGCATTCTGCTTATTATTAGTATTCTTTCTTTCCAGCTTGTGCCTATTCTTGTATTATCAATTGCAAAATAATGAAAAAGAAAGACCAATAAAAAGAATAGAGTCAAGTTAGCTTGAATTTTGAAAAAGACCCATGATTTTGTTTCATGCTGCAAGCTGAGGTACTCAAATAAAAACTCCTAAGCTGTAAATTGAAGATATCACAAGGGTGTGTCAGACCCATTGAATAGAGAAATGCACAAAACCAAGAAGTAATCCAAAATGGTAAAGTAAGACAACTCATAGCCGGCTACAAATGCTAGAAGAAGGCAATGGGATCATGGTTATCTGAGAAAACCACAAATCAAGGACATCTAATACTAATGAAGACTTCAAGAAGTCCATTACTGAGAGAGGTGATCTCATCTTGCTTGCATCTAAACTCAACATAAGATAAATCTTCCACAAAATTTTGTCTTGGATTAGTGAGAAGTTTCAAAGTCCCAATATCCCTAAGAACATGAAATCTTTGGTCAGCCTAATTTGGTCCAAGTGTAAGACAATTAGGATTAAAAAGAAGAAAAAAAAAAAAGAAAAGAAACAAACTAGATACTGAAAATGCTCACTCTCTCTACTTCACAAAAAAAGAAAGGAAAAGAAAAGCAATATATACAAAACAAGCAGCAAATGTTACTACCCACATAAATTTAGCCCTCGAGAATGTCATTCCAATATTTGAACATTGCAATCTTGTTTTGCAACCAAAATTTCGAAACAAATGTTCCATTCTCTTATTCATGAATGCAGAGCAGCAAGCAGATAACTACTATACATTTTGGTATATATGTAAATGTATGTGTGTAAATAATGCAGGGATGGGGTCATGAATTTGCTTAAGGGGGCACTCCATTGATACAAAACAATATCATATTCAACATATATAAACACAAAAAATTAAACTTCAAATTTAATACCACTTACACCAGTTTAAGAAGAAAGAAATAATCACAATGAGTGTGACAGGAACTAAAAGCAATTAAAATGACTTCAAATATATATATATATATATCTATAAAACTACTAAACCACTTTGCTAATTGGTGAAATCTTCTATAATTTGAAAGCCCAAGAAATATAATAGTTTTATTTGTACTTCTTTCTTCTTTATTTTGTATAGCAATAAAGGTTATTTATGTGTTTCTCTCTTATTTATTCTTCTAAAGAATGAAGTAAAAAAGGAAAATAGTCTCTTACTACCCTTTTTAAAATCAAATTCTCAACAAGAATAAAAATACAACAATTTTGTACAACAAGATACATACATTAGAAACGGAAAGAATTCTTAATTTTCAAATTGGAAGACTTGAACCAGTGAGTTAGGCTTTTTCCTTTTTCCCCAAAGTAACCATTACTACATTTGGCATAAAAACAAACTAAACTCACAACAAATACAACCAAATTTTACCCAAATTTCCGGGTTCACACTAATGCGTCACTCATTTTAAAATTCAACAGTGGACCATTTGTGTATTTATATATATATATATATATATTTTTACGAAAATTTGAGAATTGGATTGAGAGAGACCTTCATATTGCTCGAGATAGATTTCTTGAATAAGGAAATGGAAGGTCTGGAGGCATTGCTCAGAGGCTTCCTTGGTGTCGAACCGTTTCTGGAGATCCGACAGGAAGATCCGAGCTTCGACTCGAGTGTTCGGATCTTCGAGCCTCTCGAGCAGTGATCTGAGCGCACTGTAAGCGGAGTCACCGGACTGCTCACACTGGTTCAAGAACTCATCCATCGATCCCCACAAGCCCTTCACTGCCATTGAATTTCACACAACAACAAATATAAGGAAAGCGATGATATATGTATACGTATTGCATATAGAGAGAGAGAGAGAGAGAGAGAATTGGTTGCGGAGCTACAGAAGACGGAGTACGTTGAATCCCAACTTCCAGGTTATTGTTATAGTCCACGCATAAATGCATAAAAATATATAATATAATAGTGTACAAAAAGAACCTTTGCACATAATAAAAAAATTGAATTTTAGTCGGAAAAAAAAAGCTATTAAAAAAATTAATTAAATAAGTTAGTAAGTAAATTCATCCAAACGAGTCGTTACACATTTTTTATTAAATGTCTGTAATTTTGTAAATGGATCGTGTGGAGAAGGCGCTTTCGTGTTTCAAACTCAAAGTATGGTATCTTTGATTTCCTATTTTTCACAAATATATAAATATTAAGTCTAACTGCCAACCAAGACAAAGGCTTTTTATTGGCCACGTGTTGCAGATCCATTGGTTAGGATTGTTAAGCTTTGGAGTGTAAGATGACGTTTGATTGATTGGGACTGTGATCCTTTGGAGTGTAAGATGACGTTTGAGAGAAACTTCCACAGGGGGTGGCCCTCATTTGGTTGCTACGAGAGGCAACTAACTATTAATGGTGTGAAAGCAATTATGGCAACGTAGAGAGGGTGAATGGGTTGGTCCACAAAAATATAAATCAAACTCAGATTGAGCCTAACTCAAAATCCCCGTTTTATTTATTTATTTTTTAGTTACGATCTCATTCATCAGATATAAATCTCTCTTTACCTACCTTCCGAAGAATTGTCAAATTTTAACTTAAAACGCGTAAATTTATAAGTCATTCGTGTTCCTAATTAATTTGTTTTTTAATATATCTTATTTTTTTAAAAGTAAAAAAATTAAAATTTTTTTAATTTTTTGCTTATAAATAAAAAAAGTAAAATAAAAAAAAACTATAAAAAAAAACCAAATCAAACGAGCACTCAATAGTCCACCAAATAAATGCTAAGAAGATAGAGAGAAAATAAAGACAAAATACAAATATTTACAGTAGTTTATTTATCATTGTTACGTCCACTCCTCAATACCTCTTCTTGTAAATTTATTCATTGTACTTCAAATAGCGATTACAACTACTAGTTTAACTAGCTGACAGTAAACCTTTCACCACTAGCTCCTGCACAGGCCTGTTTGTTAAGGTTTTGGGCTTAGTTTCTTTTATTTTAAGTCTATAAGTTAAAAAATTAATTTTTTTGGGCTTATTTGTTCTTTTTTTTGACTTATTTGCTTATCTTTAGTTTATAAATACAAAAAAAAACAAAAAATTTTAACTTTTTAGCTTATAAGTAAAAAAAATTAAGTGAAAAAAGCTTGAAATAAACTCTATCAAACGGGCGCTGCATATTAAATGCTAATAATATCCACCACTAAATTATGCATGTGCTAGTAAGTTAGTAACTTTGCCATTAACTCACAGGTAGGGGTAGACATTGCTCAGGTCTACACAAATTTTTTTTTCTCATCAAGCCCAAAATCAAATTCCAAACCTGCTCAATTAAAAAAAAGTACATTCTCAAAGCCATCTAAACCCGTCTATTTAACCTAAAATTTGTTTAATATATATCTTTTTTCTCTATAAATAATATAGAATAACATAAATTTTAATTACATATACATATATAAAACATTAAAATATAAAAAATATAATTTGAGTTGGGCCGGGTTTCAAAGACAAATCTCAAGCCCGCTCATTAAACTAATCAGGCTTAAAAAAAAATTTCAAGTCCTATAATTTATAAACAGGCTTGAACGAGCCTATTGGGCTTTCGAACCATGGCTATCTCTACTTACATAAAAAAAAATATTCAATATAACGGTAATGAACTGTCACAAGTGTTTCGGCTTTACATAAATTCGGATTTGCCTTTGAAGTATTCTTGAAAACGTTAATTCACTTTTTGGTCACAGTGCTCAATCCTTGCTTTTCACATAAATTCACTGACTTGCCTTTGAAGAATTCTTGAAATCTTTAAATCAATATGCCACAGATATAGTTTTCTACTTTCTTTTTCTTTCCATCCCTTGGACGTTGATTTAAATTTCTGGTTGATTTGTGTTTGTCAAGATTTTTGGTTGTTTTCCTGGTTTGAATTCCCCAATCGAAAACATGTTCGAAGCAAATCTGATCTGTTACAGGAAAATTGAGCTGGCTCAAATTCATAATAAGCTTGCATATTTGTTTTAACCTGATATAAACAGTTTGATTCTAATAACAGATAAAACAATTAGGATATTATTTGAGGCACATCACTTGGAGAAGTTTCCATAAATGCTTTGTTATCGTCAAAAATCAAATATAGAACTCTTGGAAAATTTTGGAGCTAACAAATGGCAGCTCGAAATGGGAGGAAAATAATAATAATGTTCTTGCTTGTACCAAAAACAGAAATTCAAGAAAAAAAGTCATGGAATTGAAATGAATATGCAAATTATGAAGGAAAATTTGGTGTGGGGAGTGAGAGCTCGTGCTATCTACTAGGCTCCACCATGATAGCATTTTCCACACACGTGATGATTTGTCAATCAAACTAACTACTACGTGCATGAATTTAATATTTTTTTTTATTTTATATAAGTGGGTATCAAAATATGACATGTATTTTTTAAGATTCTAAATAAAATATAAAAAAATAAAATTCACGGACATGCTTCGCATTAGGTGCTTGTGTGTCTAATTTTTATTAATTTTGTTTGTGCATCATAACTAAACTCATCATGTAAGGATGCTAAAACCTGCATCAGCTTATAAGTTGTTTTATTTAAATAACTTATAACTTTTTATATATATTTTTTATATAGAAACCACTAACGGAATGATGTGGTTGTGGTATCTATAAAATTATAAGCCAAAAATAATTGATGTTTTGAGATTTGAAGTGGGTGTTTTAATTCGAAGCGTAATGATCACAAATTGTCACATCATTTTGTATAAAAATTATGCACAAAAATTAGTATAACATTACTCTAATTATATTTACTAATTTTATTTAATTTTTTATAAAAAGATCTCAAAAATCATAAATCAAAAGTCTATAACAGATAGAAAATAAAATTTTAGTTGAAGAAAGTTAGAAAAAATGAAAATAAAAAAACAGTTAAATAAGTTGATCAATACGCTAATCCAAACGGGTGATGGCGAATAGGGACCACCGACTGCACCGTTGATCGTTCAATAGTGGTGAACGGTCTTGACTGGGGCTGTGATCACTGGAGATCTCTATGTGATGTGGTTTTAGATTTTGTGCTTAACTTAATGCACCACGAGGATTACACTGTCTATGATTTGGGCGGCAAGAAGGATTGTTTGTGATAATATTCCAAAAATATATGGAGGTTGGAGGAACATATGATCTCCTTTTAACTATCTTTATTATGAAATCCAAAAGGACCAGAAATTTAAAAAATAAAACTAATAATTAAAATGCAAATAAGCAAATAATTAATAATTATTTAATCCCTCAACTTTGAAACGTATGAGCACCAAAAAACTTGATAATATCTAATCACTGATTTTTTTTTTAATTATACTTTCTTTCAAGCTTGATGGTCATGAAACCAAAAAAAAAACTCTTTTTACTAAATATAAATATACCAATTTATTTAAAAAAGAATGTTACTTTAAAAAAGAATTCCACTAATAGTAGGAACGTGAGTGCTGGTCTTGGCCGGTGCTACCTGTGATGTGACCCTTTAACTTTTCCAAATCCTTGCTTAATGGTCAATACAATCAAACGTTAATAGCAAGTTCAGCCCGTGTACTGTTTTGATAATGATAATGCCTTGGTCCAACACACAAAACCCACCAACCAACTAGGACTAGTTTAGTTCAAAATTTTAACTTTTTTTAGAAAGGTTAAGAGTTCGATTTTCTTTCACTGATTCTTTCTCCGGCTTAGACCATCCCTAATATAATCCCTTTTGATGTACCAAAAAAAAAAACTCACCAACCATTTAATATTACAAGCTACAATATATAAACTAAAACAAACACACAAACCCACCAACCACTTAATATTGCAAGCTGCAATTGTAAATATATAGCACATTTTGGTTTCCTTTTATGTCCGCATCTAGGACTTATTCCACATTTGCTAAAGCTAGATTAATAATATGTGTTTAACATGAATGAATGGTTGAACTTGCAAGTGATGTTGCAAGAAATTTTTTCGACGTACCCTAGTACCTCTACTGTCCATGGAAACATAATTGCTTTAGCCTTTAGTGCATGTGGTAGTGCTGCTAGTGCATGTGCACAGAATCACCATCACACAAAAGTTTGTCACTACAACAACTTGTTTTGACATTTCTCTTTCCTTTTCTTTTTTTCTTTTTCTTTTTCCTTTCTTATGTTGGCAACCACTCCAAGAGTATTTTTAAATAATAGTAATTATTGCTATGCATGTATAATGTAGCCGCCTCAGAATCCACCAGCATGCATCATTACTTTGTCTAGTGATATTAAGATGATGGGTTCACATGTTAGACCCTACAAGATGAGGTACACGTGTAACGTGGCCTTTCACTTAATTCCCTACTTTTGACACCCTTCTAAAGCCTAATAAAGCCTATCTCCAAACACATTGCTTGGAGTAGCTAAAGCCTCGCACCCTTTAAACAACGGCGAAGTCAGGATTTTACAAAAGGGCACAACTATAGTAATGCAGCGTATAATAGCTGTTTAATAGTGGATGTAAATAAACACCGATTTATCAAGTACAAAAAAAAGAACAAAATAAAAAAAGAAATATATAAAACCTTGAAGCCTGAAAAGAAAATTATTGTACAAAAGAATATATTCCATCATGTTTATTGAAAATAGATGATGATCGTAATCATATTTCTTTTATCGTCTCGTGGTCTAGAGATTTCGATTGTGATTTTTTCTGCTTATTGTTAGGTTTTTCTTTTTGTTTAATGATTTTGTTTGAATGTTCCTACATCAGATGGACTTAAAACAAAAACAACAAAAAATTAGTCGGCAATTTTTGCTGGTCTTGCATATACATAATGTACATAATGATTTTACATTTAAAGACTTTAGGCATTGAGCACAAAAAAACAACCTTTATAAAGTTATAGTTTTTTTAGATTTTGGCCCTTTTAACTTCAAGTTTAATTTGTAACCATTTTATTTTTATTTTTATTTTTATTAAATTAAACTTTAAGTTGTACCATAACTCAATAGCTTATAAAATTGTAGGAGGTATATGAAATTGGGAGAAAGCAAGGTCCCGGAGGAAAGCCCCTAATCCTTCCGGGATCTATGACTTTAAATGACGAGCACACGTGCCTGACACATATACATGCCCTTTGATCTATGGAATAACTTCTGCAGTTCCATAATAATAACTTAGTGATACTTGATTAGTGCCAAAAAATTCCAATGGAAGGTCGAAAACCATTGGATATCTGTGATTGAAATATATCCAAATTAGGGCAACCAAAAGCTATGTACTTTCAGATGACGATTACTATAGTTAGTAAATACTTGTGCTATTTACGTATAATACTTGTAGATACGTATAAATAAAAAACACTTCCGTCTTCCGTTCAAATCTACAACTTAATGAAAAATATTTGTTGTTTTTAGTTGGACCATATAATACATGTATTAAATGTTTTACGTATTATACTTTTGAAAAAAACTCGATTAAAAGTTAGATATAATTTAACATAATTTTAGTATATTATTAATTTTGTACCTTGTGTATAACTATAATAGTACAATTATTGATCATTAAACTTATTCGACTTTATCAATTATAAAAAAAGATTGCATAACTCATAGTTACTGTATCTTTACTAGTATCATGTCACCTATATTTGTAATACTTTTTTAATACTTGATATATTTAAATTATTAAACATATTTTTCTATAACTTCTTATTAATACTCACAATATTAAATTAAAATTTAAAATTGGTTAATTAACCTATTTTTATATCAAGTATTGAAATGATAAGATGATAAAATAAATTTAATTTATCTAGCACTTTAATTTAGTTGTTTGTTAATAATATGCTTCAAAAAAATTGATATACATGAGACAAAAAATACTACCTACTAACATACATAAAAATAAATTATTTATAAATGTTATCATATTTTTTATTCCAACTTTTTAACTAATGTTGGTATAATAACTGGATAATTATATATTCGTATTTTTTACATTCTCGTATTTTTATGCCAAATTTTATTATTGTATTTTTTTAAAAAAATTGTATTAAACTCATACATATTATGTAACGTTTTTTTATCGTCCCGTATTTTATATGGCAAAACTAATTACTTTTCAAAGCATAAGAAGTGTTTCAATCTGATAACAATGTAGTACAAGTCAAATAGGATTATTTGATGTCAACTAGATTTGGTTGAGAAAAAAAGTGGAGCTAATAGTTCTTTCTTCTAAACTTAAGAAGAAAGAACGGTGGGGCTAAGGATTCATGTCTGGATTTACCTACTATTTTTGACAAAACGTCTAAATTTGGCTTTAGCATGGAGAAAGAACCTAATTGACAAAACTTCTAAATTTCGAACCCAACAGGTTGTCCGAGTGAGCAAGTATAGTATGCTTCCTACATTTGTCAAACCAGGTTTAACTATTGAAATTCTTGAGTCCTGATGTGTAAGATATGTTTTTTTTATCTCACTAAGGAGGGAATTAATTGATGTACGTGTAAGTTAGCCCGGAGATCCATGACTGCAATAACAAAAAAAAGAAAAGAAACTTCTAAATTTTGAAGAAGACGATATGCTAGTCATCTCTCTCAATTTCTTTTTTTATTTATTTATTGGGCAAGTGATAGACTATAAATTATAAAGTGAAGCTTGATGTGATAAATTTTAATACTCGTAAGCACAGGAATCAGATTAAAGTATAAGACAGTGAGTACGAGATCGATCTCACAGACACTTGTGAAGTTTTAGAAAATAAATTAGAATAAATATATTTCACCCTAACCTAGTTAAGAAATATTGATTTTGTTTAACTAATTTAGTAATGAGCATAAACAAATAAATTATCAAGTAAACATGTAAACAATTAATTTAGACAATAATAATAAAGAGATAAGAGAAATCAAATTAAGATGACTAAGGTTTTAGAATCCACAAACATGCATTATAATAACTTTTAACGTAATTCAACATATTTTCTTAATTCACTTCACAATAACATCGTAATCAAACTTGTTATTATGGAAAATATATCATCAAACTTAATTTAATAAATAAACTAATCTATACTCTTCCTAACCTTAATGTTCAAGACAAAAAATTCATATGTATTTATTCGAAAACAAATCACATAAGAAATCTAATATTTGAAATTATACCTATGAATAATAGGGCTAAATAATTAATCAAATAATTTCAAATCATGAACAAAAAATCATATCCAGAATTATTGACTTTAATAAAATATAAGTAAGAGTATTAAACAATCAAAGCATAGATTGAGAAATATATGAATCATGTGTTCAAGTCATTACAAAGCATGAAATTTTATCCTTAATCGTAGTATGAAAACTTAACTGTTCATAATTTTAATATACAATGGAAGTCCAGAAAAATAAACATAAAACTTGGACACATAAAAATAATAAGGCTAGAAAGTTTTGTGTTCCAAATCTCTGTCTTCTCTTACTCCTTGGCTTATCTTCTCTTCTATTCTCTTCATTATGCGGCTAGAGACCTCTCTCTCGGCAACTTGATAATATGATGTTAGTGTTATAAAGTAAATAAAACATGTACAAACACAAGATATAATAAACTAGTCATTCTGAAATTATTAAATTAATTTTTCTAAAATTCTTTAGGGATAGATTTTCTGAACCATTTAAGACTTTATTAATATTACAAAATCCAATAAACTACAACTTGATCCCTGAGTGTTCACTTATACTCTCCTTTCTTCTCTTTTCTCTTTTCTTTTCTTCTTTCTATTTCACTTCCACCTACAAAAGCTTCTCCCAAGGCCCTCTATTTATACTAGGAGGATGATGATTTCTTTAATATTTTAGTAACCACAGCAATACAATTCTTGCACTTGAAGCAACTATGAAGTTGGTCGAAATGATCATTCCCGATGCATGGTGGGCGGTCAGTGACTATAATTCTAATAATTGTTCTCGATGCATGAATGGGGGCATCTACATCATAACACTCTCTCTTAGATGATTACTACGACACTAAAATATGCTTCATTAAAAATTTTACTTAGAAAAATTTAATGAAAAAAAAACTTAGTCCAGGAAAAATAGTATACTATTCATGTGTAGTATAAAATGGTGTAAGTGCGTTGAAATTTTCTCGTTAAAACCTTGCTAAGAGAAAAAATTTTAGGAAAAAAAATTATTAGGGAAGAAAAAAGAGTACAATATGCGATTTCCTTTCATAAATATGTTCGGTAAGAAGTTGATTGCTCCAACTGTTCAACATGAAATATTCTTGAGACGCCACAAGCCAATATTGTATACCAGTTTTTCGAATGTCGCTGTTGGTAGTGTTTTAGTAAATAAGTTTGCCAAATTATTACTTGAACGTATCTTCTGAATATCTATATTATCGCTCTTCTGGAATTCATGGGTGCAGAAAAATTTGGTGAAATATGCTTGATTCTATCACATTTGACGTAGCCTCCCTTAATTTGTGTAATACACGTTGCATTATATTCATATAATATCGTTGATGTATTTTTTATCGAAGATAGCCCACAACTTTCTTAAATATGTTGGATCATAGATCTCAACTAAATGCATTATCAACTTGCTTCATGAATTGTGATTATCTTAGAGTGATTTGAATAAGTTGCAATTAATGTTTGTTTTATAGATCGTTATGATATGGCTGTGTTGCTATAAGTAAACTCATAACCGGTTTGTGATCGAATTTTATGTGGATTAGAAAGCTAGCTAGCATTTGTATAACCAATCAATTCTAGTTGTGTCCTTTTAGGATAGAATAAACCCATATTTGTTGTTCCTCAAAGATAACACAATATGTGCTTGACTCCTTTCTAATATTTTTGAGTTTGTGCAAAACTATATTTCGCCAATAAATTAACCGAAAATACAATATTAGGTCTTGTGCAATTTACAAGATACATAAGAGCCCTAATAATATTTAGGTATAGTACTTTAGGACCAAGAATTTCTTCACCATCTTCTTAATGACTAAAATGATCTTTTTGTACATCAAGTGATCAGACAATCATTAGAGTACTCAATAGATGAGCTTTGTCCATGTAAAATCGATTAAGGACCTTTTTGTATATGTTGATTGGTGGACAATAATTCCATTTGAATAGTGTTCAATTTGTAATTCGAAATAAAAATTTATTTTTTCAAGATCTTTCATTTCAAACTCTTTTTTACATAACTAGAGATTGTTGTAAGCTCTTCAAGAGTTCCAATAAAATTCAAATTATTAACACAAACTGCAATAATAATAAATCTAGATTCTGATTTCTTAATAAAAATGCATAGACATATTGCATTGTTCACATATCATTCTTTTAATAAATATTTATTCTGATTTAACCCATACAAATATTTTTTAAGCTTGATGGAATACAAGCTTTGTGGTTTTGAAATATTTACTTCAAGCATCTTAAATTCTTCAAGGATTTATATATATATATATATATATATCATTATTCATTTTCTCACATAAGTAGGCGGTCACTATGTCTATTAGACGCATATCTAGTCCTTTTAAGACTGATAAACTAATCAAGAATCTGAATATAATTACATCCATTACATGAAAGTAAGTCTCATCGTAGTCAATACCAGGTTGTTGTGAGAAATCTTGAGCTATGAGTCATGCTTTGTATCAAACAATTTCATTTTTTTCATTGCATTTTCGCATGAATATCTATTTGTATTCAACTAGTTTTACATCTTCTGGTGTATGGACTACAAGTCCAAATACTTTACGTTGTGCTAATAAGTTTAATTCTGTCTCAATGGCTTCTTTTTATTTTGGCCAATCATTTCTTGGTCGACATTCGTCGACTGTCTGTGGTTGCGTTTATTCATTACTTTTGGTAATATCCAAAGCTACTTTAAACGGAAATATATTGTTGACAACTCTCTTATTTCTATTTCAGATTTCTTCAGTATTCATATAACTTATGAGATCTCATTACTTTTAGGTATTATTTTATTTACAAGATATATATCTTCATAAGGTTCCTCTTCTAGGAATTATTTTTCAGGAATATTTTATTTAGGAAATTTAAATATTATATTATCTTCAGAAGCACCAACTTACTTATACATTTTCATTTGTATCTTCCTTTTTTTGAGAATAATGTCTTTTGCATCAACAGGCTTCCTACGCTTCAAGCGTGTTTTAGATTCATTTGCTGCTATACTAATAAATTGTTCTTCAGGGATATCAATATATGTTAGAGTATTAGCAGGTGATATATGTGATTTTGTCACATTCTTTGTGTCGGTGAATGCATCAGGCAATTGATTTTAATTGTTTGTAAATGAATAATTTTGTGAATTTCTAATTCACATTGACTCGTTCAAGAATCAATATGAGATAACGTTGAAATGTTCCAACTAATCTCTTGTTACTTTTTTAATTGCCTCTTTTTTTTCTCCTAATGGTGAAAAAACTGACTCATCAAAATGACAATCTGCAAAACGTGCCTCAAAAACATCACCTGTTAAGGGTTCTAAATATCTAATAATAGATGGAAAATCAAAATCAATACCAATTCCAAATCGATGCTAGGGATCCATCTTAGTACACTGTGGGGGTAAAATTAGGACATATATAGCAAAACTAAAAACTCGTAAATAAGAAATATTTTGTTGTTGATTAATGACAAGCTGTAATGGTGAGTATTGATGATAAGCAGTTGGTTGGATACGAACTAATGATGCAGCATGCAATAAGGCATGTTCCTAAGCAAAAATAGGTAATTTTATTTTCATAAGTAAATGTTGAGTAATTAACTGAAGTCATTTTATAAAGAATTCTGTAAGACCATTTTGTGTATGTGTGTGAGCAATTGGGTGTTCAACATTAATCCCTAACGACATGCAATAATCATCAAAGGCTTGATATGTAAATTCTCTAACATTATCTAGTCATAAATCGGGTAATCTGGAAACTATGCTTATAATCGAATAATTTGGGTAAGATGTCTAGCAGAAGTAATATTACGAGTTAGAAGTAAACAAATATATGACCATCGTGTGGATGCATCTATTAAAATCATAAAATAACGAAATGGTCTACATAGATGATGTATTGGCCCACAAATATCCCATTGAATTCTTTGTAAAATGGATAGGATTCAACAACTACTTTTAAAGGAGATGGTTTGACAATTAATTTTTCTTATGAACAGACAGTACATGTATAATCATTTGACAAAAGAATCTTCTAGTCCTTTAATGAGTGTCCATTTGAGTTTTCAATAATTCAACGCATTATTGTAGATCTTGGATAACCTAGAGGATCATGCCATTGTGTAAATTTTTTTGAATCAAAGCACTTCTGATTCATCATTATAGGTGATTTATCAACTTTTATAATGGTATAATATAATTTAGAAGACAATACAACAAGTTTTTCTGATATATGCTTATTTTTTGAAATACAAGAAATAATGTAGAGTTGTTTTGCATTATCTTCAATAACGTAGATATTGTATTAATACTAATTTCAAATAATGTCAACGTGTAAGAAATATTTTTTCTCTCGAAAAAATTTGTGTATTGTTCCACTATCTATTAGACATCTACATTCACCATTTACTTTAAAAACAATCAACGGGTTGTACAATTCATGCATCTATATACAAAATATTGAAATTGCTTATTTAAAATAAGGGAGTCATTAAAAGGAAAAAAAAAAATATGAATAAAATATTACAAAAGATGATAATGAACTAAGTAAATTAGAAAATAATATTAATTAGTGTGGACATCCCCATCACTAATTAAATAATCTGTTTTTTCATATTCAAAGAAATTTGAAACATTAAGATGAGTAATATCGATTGGGTCATCAAAATCAATAAAATGCATTTCTGTATTTTTTCCTTTATCTTTAATTGAGGCTTAATAAAGTTTTCTCAAATGTTTGGACGTACGACAAGTATATAACTAATGTCCTTTCATTCCACACTTATAACAACTATTTTCATAATTCTTGGGAGGTTTATTCTGTAAACCTTTCTCTTTTTCTTGCTTACTTTAGAGTTGTTACACTGTTAGTAGTATGGTATGATATTTTTAAATATTATATGATAAGTGTTACCTCCACGATAATTCCCATGAGTTCGAAAACTATTCCTACCATGTTCACGACCACGTCCACGTCCATAACCATCAAATGAGATTGCATTTACTTCAAGGAATGGTACAAACCTGGTAGGTCGAGACTGATGATTTTTTATTAGTAACTCATTATTTTACTCAACCACAAGAAGAAATGATATTAATTCAGAATGTTTTCTATATCAACGCTCTCGATATTGTTGCTGCAGGAACACATTTGAGGTATGGAATGTCAAAAATATTTTTTTCAACATGTCTTCATCAGTAATAATTTTTTCATATAACTTTTTTGTGAGCTAATTTGAAATAATGCGAAATTGTATTCACTAACCGTTTTAAAATATTACAACCTCAGGTTATATCTAATTAAATCGGACTCTTGAGAGGATTATAGTCTTTAGTGCTCGCACCTCTCCTTTAAATTTTTTCATAATGTTAATGGGTCTTTTACTGTGAGGTACTCAAATTTTAATTCTTCATGAAGATAATGATAAAGAAAAATTATTGCTTTAGTGCGATCTTGCTGGGATACTTTATTTTTTTTCAGTTCAGATGAATCTTAGTATCAAGGATCCAAGCTAAGTAGTTATTGCCAAAAATGTCAAGGGTAATAAATTTTAATTTTGTGAGATTCAACATTTTCAGAATACTATACTAACAAAACAATAGGACAAAATTATTAATACTAGATATATATTCAGACCACATAAAATAATAAAATGGACACTACTTGAAATAAAGAAATATGTGTTAACATGAATATTAAATAATTATTATCTTCTAAAAATCTTATACTTTGTAAAAGTCATCAAGCAATAAAAGTTATGAGACATATACATATGTGTATATTCAAAGTATTGTGCTGATGACATGTTATGAAGTAAGAAAATATAAAGTAAATAAAACATGTACAACCACAAGATAAAGTAAACTAGTCCTTTTAGAATTATTATATTAGTTTTTTTATACTCTTTAGGAATAGATTCTCTACACTACTCAAAATTTTATTAATATTACAGAATTAGTCTTTAACTATTTACTTATACTTTCCTTTATTTTCTTTCTTTTTTTTTCTTGTTCACTTTCACGTACAAAAACGTCTCCCAAAGTCCTCTATTTATACTGGGAGGATGACGATTTCTTTAATATTTTACCAACCAAAGCAATACAATTCTTGCACTTGAAGCAAGTATGGAGTCAGTCGAAACAATTATTCCCGATGCATGGTGGCCGACTATAATAATCATTCCCGATGCATGAATGGTGGGCATCCATATCATACCAGCTAGGAGTTTTTTTTATTTCGTTTTGTTCCTTTTCTTTGACCGAACAACCCCTCTTGACACACGGCTAGGTAGATCTTTTTATTATTTTTTTATTACTCATTTCTTTGCTTTCTCTTGCTGCCCACTCTTGTCACGTGCACACCTATAGATATATATATATATATATATTTATTTATTTATTTATCGTATTCTTCTAAATGTATATATCTATCGTATTTTTTTTTGTTTTGGTAAAATTGTGTAAAGATTTAATTCTTTTAAGTATTTATTTTCTATTTGGACTGGAACTCTTGCTTTTTGTTTTGTTTTCTAATCTGCAATAAAACAATAATATAATAAATAATTAATAATTAAATAACATAACTTAGAGCAAATTACATTCACTTTTCTTGAGATTTTAGACTAATACAATTTACCTCCTGATATTCTAGAAATTACATCCCTCTCTTTTGAGGTTTGAGGTGAGAGTTGCAATTTCTCCTAAATTTAAATTTTTTAACAGAATATATGTGATGTCAGTAAGAAAAAATAGGTTTATTGCCCAAATTACACCTAGTGTACATAAAATAACATAAATAGGGTTTTTTTTTTGTTTTTGAAATTAATTAGTGTGTTAATTTTTTAAATCTTTATTTTTTTGCTTCTACATTCCCCTACGTGTGTTTTTTTTTAATAATATATAGGATCTAAAAATTTTGGTACAATTAATTTTCTTAACTTAAACCATTGTCTTTTTAATATAAATTAACTAACGTTGTTGATTTCGATATTACTTTTTGTAAGGCATTTTTCCTTCTACTGACCAAAACTTTTTTTTATAAAAATTTATAGAATCTATATATGGCTTTAATTATAGCATATAAAGTTTTAAAAAAATATGAGACTTATGATTTATTTATTGATTAAAATGTTGTTTTATACAGATATAACATTTAATTGGATCTTAGAATCTTGTATTGATAATGCATCTCTTTTTTTTTTTCATTTGAAGAAGGCTCAAAATCAACACACTAATTAATTTCATAAGCAAAAAAAAATCTATATATGTCATTTCATGCACATTAAAGGCAATTTAGGTAATGAATTTTTTTTTTTTTTTTTCTGATATCACATATATTTTATTAAAAGATTTAATATCTGGAGGAAAATGCAATTCACCTCAAACCTCAAGGGAGGGGGATGTAATTTTTAAAATATCAGGGGATGGGTTGTATTAGTCTGAAATATCAAGAAAGGTGGATATAATTTGCCCTATAATTAAAAGGTAAAAGTATATAAGTTATCTGACTTATCAAAAATCCTATTAGTCTAGTTTTAGAAAAATGCTATTATTTCAAAAAATTTGTAGAAAAAATCACACTGAATGATGTGGCAGTTTTGATTTTTTTTTTTTTTTTTGTAATTAAGGACCATCATGATGAACATTTTATTTTAAAGTGAATAACTATCGTTCGATCACATCATTTTAAAGATTTATTCCATATGAATTTTCAAATCGTATAACATTATCTTTCATTTTATAAATAATTACTTGCTTTTGGAAACTAGGAACACCTAATTACAATTGAAAGTTTTCCTAGTCATAAGTAGAAAGGAGGAAAAATTGGAATATGCAAATTCATTGAGTATTAAAAAAAAAAAAAATTCACTATGAATATGCGGGTTATATTGTCCCCCAAGAAAGAGGAGAAAGAGTCTTTCATGTTTTGAACGAAGCAACCTTAACATTGCGCCAATGCATGCCTTGGAAATTGCATATCCAAACAAAAGGCAGTTCCCTCTAATGATAGAGCATAAAACGCCGCATCATGGGGACTCTATTACAATAACACCAAAGACAAAGAATCAAATTCCAAACCATGTTTCCAGCTACGAAGAGTGGGATCTCTGCCCCTTCATATCTGCACTAGTTTGTTTCCATTACTTACCAAAATAATTGATATAAACTTTTACAATTTAGCTAGCTGTGCAACTTCTCAAATCGCCATGCCCGGCTCTGCCACTGAGTGTGAGTTGCATGAACAGGGATAGAGAATGCCATCGCACCAGCAATTTCCTCCAGTTGCGCATTTAGACCCAAGCCAGCTTTCTTTTTTTGTGCACCGAGCTTATTAACTCCTTGACCAGGTAGTTGCCGTCCACCCTTCGGGTCTGCTTGCCGTGCACTCGTTACCGTTTGTTTTTTCCACCGCCCGAACATTGGTAAATTCATTATACTGCTCCTCTACTTTCTGGGCAGTAGTACATCGATCCCAACAACACTTGTTAGAACCCCATTTATAAATCTGCCATACCTTTAGAACGCGCTCAGGACATAAATTAGCGCCTAGGCATAGCTTTCACCATTCTGCAGGGTAGAGAATACCACCCTGACTCATCAAAGTGCAGGGCCAATAAGAAAATGACAGGCCTATTTTTAAGGCTAAACTATTGTTTTGATCATCAAATTTACTCAAATTTTCAATGCATCTTTTAATTTTTAATTTTTGATTTGAGCTTTCAAGCTTATGGAATTAAGTCAATGTAGTCCAGCTCATTAATGGAGGACAGAAAATATAACTCTGGCGCATCATTTGTCAACTTATATTTGTTACATCTCAAACTGTTGACAAACTTCACTTGGAACTGCTTGTTGTTTCTTTTCTTAGCATCTATTTCTCTTGTATAGGCTATCTTTTTCTCAGGGTCTGTGTGAAACTTGTGGAAGGGAAATGGTAAGGTAAGGAAAGGAAAGAGAGGGAGGGAAAATGAATGTCTTTTTTCGGTTTGATTTTGTAAAGAAAAGAGAAGGAAAATGAAAAGAAACAAAGGAAAATGTCTTCCTTCTTATTTATCTATTATTTCTTTTCTTTCCTTTCCTTCCCTTCCACACTTCGAACCAAAGAAAGGAAGGAAGGAAGGAAATTTTATTTTTCTTTCGTTTCCTCTTCTTTCCTCAAATATCAAACCAAGCCTTAGTTTAACAACTTGCATTTGTTGCATCTTAAAACTGATTTCGAACTTCAATTGGAGCTGTCCGTGGTTTCCTTTCTTGACATCTATTTATCTTGTTTCGGCTATATTTTTCTTAGTTTAAACCCCTAAAACTAGTTCCAGCAGAAAACACATGATGTAGTTTCTCACCTCCGTTAATGAATTGGACTACATTGATTTAATTGCAAATGTTTGATAGCTCAAACATAAAAATTAAAAACTAGAAGATGACATTAAAAATTTAAGGTAAAATTCAATGGATATAAGGATCTTTGGTCTATCTCACAAGGTTTAGATGTCCCTGGCCTAGGGTTCGACGCTAGAGGGCAACCCCGGCCTAGCCTTACTCTACTTTGCCTAGACTTCCCACTTGTAATTGATGCAATTCCAGATTTCCAATGTTGTGACAAATAATTTTTCCATGCTGAAAATTTCATTTTCATACACTGTCAGTGTAAAGCAACGCTTTATACTTGTTGTTTAAATATTGTTCTAGTATTACTAAAGGGCATACAAAATTTGTTGGGCCAGACTGGGCTCGGCTAGGGCTGGGCTACACTAAAATAATTTTTTATCAAACTTAAAATCAAATATCAAATCCATTCAAAATAAAAATTATCACTTCCAAGTTTGCCCAAACCTGTGCATTTAACCTAAAAATACTTTCACTAAATATGTTTTCTTCAAAAATAATTTTAAAAAATATAAAATCTAAATGCATACTATAGTAAAATATAATAAATATATCATTTTATATAGATTTTGGGTTGGGCCTGGCTTCCCAAGCTCGTCCATTAAGCTAATCGGGCCTAAGGTAAAATTTCAAGCTCTGTAAATGGGCCAAACAGGCCATTGGGCTCGTGTCCACCCCTATATTCAATATTTACATACACTTTTTATATTTTTTTGGACTAAAAATGGTTTGAGACCTCTACTTGAACTGAATTTTTTTCAGCCAATCAATTCCTTGAAATGGTGAGTACCCAATAAAATTTGCATCCAAATTGTACAAACAACCCTGGAACAAACCTTAATTGGACTACAAAATCATTAAGGATAGCTTTTTTTTTTTTTTTTTTTTACAAATTTTCTAAATTTATTCTCACATGGCACGATTTTCTTGTCACTTGTGTAAAAAAAATTAGAGTAATGCAGTAAATGATTCCATTTCTCACTTGTACGCAACAAGAGTAATAAATGCACTGAGACCCACTCATTTGTATCCAGGAGTTTATGGAATTAGAAATGAGATCATGTATAGCATTTTCCAAAATTTTATTACATTAAAAGCAAATTCTTTGCCATCTCATTTAGAGAGAGCATTATGCAAGTGTATATAATAGAAAACCTCGTCATGTTCGTTCTCTTTCACAACTTTTTTCATATGGTCTTATGCTTGAAATGGAATATCCAGTTTGTTAAAAATCATGCAGCATCTAGATTCACTAATATCATCCAAAACATATGAAAAAGAAAACAAATCCAAGGAATGCAATGAATTCATGTACTTCATTTGCTCGCGCGCGCGATTCACTCACTCCCTTCCACCTGCACCAAAAAAAGAAGAAGAACGAAAACATAAAATATGTATAAGTAATTTGGGAAGCTACAAGATACACACCTGCTGTTGCTGTGGCGTCCTCTAATAACTTTTTGGTCCAATCCTGTCTTGTCCAGTGATATTTTCTTAAGGATTCTTGACAGGAGTAGTCAGTACGACTGCTGAGGAAGTACGCTCCTCCAATCATAAAGCTACTTGGTGCCATATGTCCATAAGTACTGTTAACGCAATGATACACGCACACAAAATAAAATACGAGAAATCTAGTAAAGTACATAGAGATTAATGTGGTTCCTTAAAACCGGGTACGTCCACGGGAACAAGAGTGAGGTTTTTTTCATTCAATTCTCTAATATTTACAATACGAGAATATATATACGAAAACCTTAACAAGGGTATTTAGTCCGTTTTCTTCCATTCTGCTTCGCTCAGCACCTGCCTGTTTTTTTTAGAACTTGCTAGTATCTCCATATCAAACATATGAGCCACAAGTTTCAACAAGTACAGACACCTTGACGAGAGTGATTGACGGTAGTGTTCTGGCTGTCCTCTTCTTGCTCATACACAGGATCGATGCGCACATGTGCACGCGCGCAGAGAGAGAGAGAGGAAACCTGAATAGGACACTTCTCAGTTTTGCTAGCCAATGATATGTCATGAAAGAAATTCATCTCAATGTTTGTCATGGATTCCGAGTTTTGCAAGCCCCAAATGTTTATAATTTCTGCATCAACTTTTCCTATAGGTTCTAACTTAATGGAATCCTCAATTTCAACCAGTTTGTCACAATCAGTTTGGTCTATTAATTGTGGTCTGGACGACCGATATGTTATCTTTTCCAAGGATGTGCACCATGCCACATTCAATATGCCCATTTTTGGTAGCCTCACAACCGATTGTAGCATTGCACATGATTCTAAGCGAAGCATCCCCAGCACATTAAGACCTCTGATGCAATCTGGTAGGCTACAAATTGGATTTCTGCTTAGGTTCAAATTCTGCAACAAGGGTAGGTGACTAAAATCTGCAGGGAAAGAATCATTAGAGAGATTGCAGTCTGCAAGACTTAAGCTTACTAATAAGCATGGGAAAGAAGACCATGACATTTCTAGGTTTTTTCGAGGCTTTGGTATCCAAGACCAAACAAATGTATGCCATGATTTGACCTCCCCAGGAGTAGACAGTAATTGACTTAAAGCAGTTCTGTCACCATCGAACACTTTCAAAGATTTCAGCTTCACCAGCTCCATTGGCAACTCGTCAAGATTTGAGCAACCAGAGATATTAAGCTTTTCAAGAGATTTTAGCGTAATGATGTTCCTTGGAAACTTCCTAAGATTTCTGCAATCTTTTAGGTTCAAGATAGCGAGTCTCTTCAAGCATCCAACGGATTCATGAACCTCAACCAAGCCTACACAATCTTTAAGAATCAGTCTCTCAAGATTGGGGAACACTGAGAAATCAGCAGTTTTAGCAAAGCAATGGGAATGGCTGAGATTAAGGATTTTTAGTAATCCAAATGACTGTAAAAGAAGAAAAAAGGAGGGATCTCGGCACTTCATTAGAAACCCTGCAAAAATGGAAATGAAAAGAAAAAAAAGGGTACCATACCTTGGTTCCCTCCCAAACATTTTTCAAGCTGCTGTAACGCATGTCAAGAGCAACCAGACTCTCCAAAGGGAAATCATTGGGTATAGACTTAAAAGGGAATCCATGCCAACATAGCCATCTTAATCTTTTTGGAAATTTTTCATAGCTTCCATTGAGTTGTACAAAATTGAGCTAGAGAAGTGTTAGTGTGCGCATCTTTGCAAGTGCATTAGTTTCCAAAGCTATTTTGTTTGAATTTCCTCCAGCAGTGTGTGCTGGGTGCCAGGTGAAGATGCCAAAGTGATGTCATTTTGGTGAATTGCATTGTATTGATTGATGACAATGAATGGTCAACGAATTCTTCAAAGCGACGTTTTCTATTAGCACCAGTGACTTTCTGGGAAATTCAGTTTCCTTCAGCAAATTCATGTCAAGAATGAGGCCTTCCACTTGTTCTGTATCCTGACAAAGAATGGGAAAAAGGGAAAAATATTAATAAGTAAATAGAGTCTCTGCACGTAAAGGATACAAATGTACGTGTGAAGCATGCTTAAATCTTACGGTTTTTTCTCTCAAGACATTAAAGGGATTTTCGTGATTCCAGATTCTGCTACGTTCCTGGCTTATCTGGTGATTGTTCATGAATGAGTTCTTTTCCCATGTCCTGGATCAATTGATGCATTCTCAACTTGTTAAATTCATCAATTCTTAACAAACATCTATCAATGAGATTTTGAATCCCAACCGTTGTGTACAAGTCACAGTTATCTAGGATTTCGACTGCCAAATCTTGAGAATTTTGAATTGAACAAAAATTTAGCAATAGTCATCTTGCCTATTCCACCCATTCCACAAATTGCAGCCATACCAACATCTGCTGATTGATCTTGTAACCACAGATGAATGTTTTCGGCTCCAGAATGTATTCCAATTAGGTAAGGGGCAACACTCAAAATTGTGCGGCTTAGCTTGTCTTCAACCACTTTAACAATTTTCTGGATAAGCTTTGATTCATGGCTATAGAATGTGATCAACATGGAACATAAATCACAACACTGATGGCGGGAATTTAAAATAATTCGAATTCACGTGCAACTAGCGAACAAAATGACTAACTTATCGTCATATTTTAAGCAGTTGGATGTCTCTCAAGTGAGACATTCTACAATTAATAATGTGCTAAAAATATGAAAAACGAAGAACAATACAAACCCCAGAATCAACATATATTGTAATACTGCGTTTTGAATTGTTGGTTTAATGACAAGGGATTCCAAATTTTCACAATTGTAATAATGTTTACATTATTCAAACCTGAAGATCCTTGTGGCATTGGTGTTTTTGTTTTCCCTTCTCCCTTTGAACCTGCATTTTGGATTTACATTTTTCACATTTCTTATCAGTTAATGTACTCTCAACATTTATAATGGTATTACCCATATATCTTCTTCTACAGTAACTAGTAGCTTCATGTTATTCCACAAATTGTTTCCAAAGCATTTACTGAAGCTACAGTCTAGATTGAATAACAGTGCACATTGATTAAAAAATTCATGGGGTTGACAAGTTATGCTATCCAACTTACTTTGAATTGTTTGCACTATGTGCAAATTCAAGTCTTTTCATCAACTACAATTATGCAATCAGTAAACGACTACAGTGGGTGACCGTAAGGGTTGTAGGTGTAAGTGTACCATTTGAGAAGTATGATAATTACTCAGCGATTGCTAAACCAAGTAGAGAGCACAAGGAAGAGAGTTAATGGCAGCCCCAGAGAGAGAGAGAGAGAGAGAGAGAGAGAGAGAAGTGAACTAGAGAGTCCATTGGACCACTTTTGTTCTAACGATGAAGGGGTAGATGACCCTTTTCATATACACGATAGGGCATAGGAAGGGGAGCCAACCCATGATGGGCGGAATAGCTTGTCTCTCTCAGCCACAAGGAGTTAGCCCTGCATCCGAGATTTGGAGATGGGTAAGATGCTGCCTAGTGATGCAGGATTGACCCAACATTAAATGTGCTTAAATGCCTTTTGTCTTCTCCTCTATGTTGTCTTTGTTTTGGTATATCTCAATGAGCATTGGGATCTCTCTCAGATGGAGAAAGGCAACCTTGAGTGTGGTGTCCAATGGCAAAATGGAGAGTCCCTTGGGTACCTCCTTGAGGGAGTCCTCGGAGAAGGTCCCTTGGCTGGGCCAAGAAATGAGGTCTTAGGCGCACCCGCTTGAGAGGCTCTGGAGCTTGCCTCCAATTAGATTCTGGGACTAAGGTATTGCATAGTTAGTCCAACCCAGATATGCATGTCGATGTCTTGCTAGCCTAGGGAGCCATAGAACTTGATATGGTGAATGTAGCCTCGTGGCACATGTGGCCAACACACCTACAACTATCTTGGATGTTTTAACTCCAACAAAGGTTCCTTTCGCTGTTGATTACATTAATATACATCTGTTATGATCACATTATTCAATTCACTTACTTATATCCTTAGTTTTTTAGTAGGATTATTGTCATTCGAAATGCATGCCTGCCCAAGGTACAATGATATTTGCCAATATCCTCCAGAGAAATGTCACTCTTACTCCTTTGCGGGGTGTTTTATGGCCAAAAGAGTAATTATATTAAAAAAGAAACCCTCCTACATAAATTGTTCACAAACATAATTGTCCATCCGAAATCCTATTAAATGACAAACTTTTATCTAGAAAACCAATCGCCAAAACCTATTGTTTCTGTCCTCATCAACCCTAATGGTGCAGACTTTCACATGTCCAGATAGTTCATCAGAGGAAATTACCCATCAGCTTGATTTTTTAAAACCATTCCTCCTAAATCTGCAACTTCTTCAAGTGCTGCCTTCCATTCTTTCACTTTGTCCATCCATTCAATTTTTCTTTCACCACCTTCTGCCTTGAATTGCTCCTAATGTCTTGCCAATGTTTCTGCATATTTTCCCTCTTGCATCCTAACATGGGATGGACCCACGTTGTAAAATACAGGTAGAACTGCATGTCCAAAAGTCCTCTTGCGCTTGAGAATCATCACAAGTTCGTCAAGGCACCAACTTGAAGACACATAAGTCCTTCGAGAAGACCACTATTGAAACTCTTGACTCTTGAATTGCTTTCTGAAGTTCAAACTTAATATTTTCTCCTTTCTATCCCCTCCTCATCTCCGAAGGTGTGAAATCCTTCATTATCCAAAGCTGTATAAAGGTGGTCAGTAAATGTCTTGCGAGTGTCTTCACCTCTGAAGCTCAAGAACACATCATAGGCATATTGAGAAGTGAAAGAAGAGGCTTTTGGGGCTCTTGAAGTGGTCATTGGACAAAGCTGAAAAGAGATTAAAGAGTAAACGGCCAAGCAATCAATGCAATATGCTGGCAACATGAATGTTTATAGAATATGTCACTATATAGTCTATACATAAATGTACATATAAAATTAAGGACTTAGAGAACAAGAGTGAATTGACATCCAGGAAAAATACCAGAAGATGGTGAGGGAAACTTTTTCTTTACTGGTTGATGTATGGTTTGGACACCGGTGAATGCAATCAGAAATTCAACAACTTCCCCAGTTTTTGCATAGAAACTCACACTGAAATGATGTGTCCGTGACATTTCAATCTTTCGTTTTACAAATAAGTACTTGCATTTGGAAATTAGGAATGGCTAACTACATTTGAATGTTTCCCTAACCACAAGTAGAAAGGAGGAAAAATCGGAATCTGCCAATTCAATATGAATATGCGGGTTTAAAGAGGAGAATTTCATTAATCACTTAGTTTTACCTGAAATAACCAACAAAACTAATTAAGCAGGGAAATAATATCCAGTCCAGCACACGAAGCACCCACCACTTGTGTCTGGAGAGGGTAAGAGCTTTACCCATGTGAAGAGACTGTTTCCGTGTTTCAAATGAAACAACCTTACCATTGCGCAAATGCAAGCCCTGGAAGTTGCATATCTAAGCAAAAGACGGGGATAGGCATAGCATGCCACTTCAGGGGCACTCTATTACATGTCAAATTGCAAACCATGTCTCCAGGTATCATCAACCAATATACATATATATAAATCAACATCCACCGAAGAGTGGATTTCTGCCTTCACATCTGAACCATTTCATTTGCATCACTTTCCCATACAATTGACTTGAACTTCTACAATTTAGCTAGCTTTGCAACTTCTCAAATCGCCATGCCCAGCTCTGCCACTTCGTGTGTGAGTTGCATGAAGACGGGAATAGCCATTGCACCTGCATTCCCCTCCATTCGTGCATTTATGCTATGTTTGGATACTGGATTTATCAAGGGAAAAGAAAGGGAAAAGGAAAAAGAGAAGTAAAGGGAAAAGAAAAGGAAATGAGGGATTTCAAATTTTTACCTATTTCCTTCTTTTTTGTTTTTGGTTTTTTTATCCTTTACTTTCTCTCACAACCAAAGATACGAAGTAATTTATATTCTTTTCTCTTTCCTTTTCCTCCAACAAATTAAGGATCCAAACACAGCGTTAGAGTCTTATACCCAAGCCAGCTTTGATTCTTTAATAGTAGCATCTCAGTTGAGCTTGTTAACTCATTAAGCAGGTTGTAGCCATCCTCCTTCAGGGCTTCCAAGGTAGGCCCCGCCATTTTCTGCGCAACAGTACATTGATTCCGACACAATGTTTAGAATCCCATTCATAAATCTGCCATACCTTTAGAATGAGATCAGGACATAAATTTGCTCCTAAGCATTTCTTCACCATTCTGCAGGGTAGAATGCCACCCTGTCTCACCCCAAAAGTGGAGGGCCAATAAGAAAATGATGGCCTATTTTTAAGGCTAAACAATTGTTTTGACCATCAAATTCACTCAAATTTTCAGTGTCATCTTTTAATTTTTAATTTTTTATTTGAGCTTTCAAACTTCTATTATTAAATCAATGTAGTCCAACTCATTAATGGATTACAGAAAATATAACTGTGGCGGATCATTTATCAACTTGCAATTGTTAAATCTTAAACTGATGACGAACTTCACTTGGAGCTGTCAGTTGTTTCCTTTCTTAGTATCTATTTCCCTTGGTTAGGCCATCTTTTTCTTAGGGTTTGTTTGATACTTGTGGAAGGTATATCGTAAGGAAAGGCGAGAGAAATGGTAGGGAAAAAAATGGATGTCTTTCTTCTGTTTGATTGTAGAGAAAATTGGAAGGAAAGTGAGAAACAATGAAGGAAAATGCCTTCCCTCTTACTTGCCTTGCATTTTTTCCCTTCCCTTCCCTCCCTGCCACACTAGGAAACAAACAGAGGAAAGGAAGGAAAATTTTATTTTTCTTTCTTTTCCTATTGTTTCCTCAAGTTTAAAAAAGGGCCTTAGTTTAACAACTTGTATTTCTTGCATCCTAAAACTGATTTCGAACTTCACTTGGAGCTGTCAGTGGTTTCCTTTCTTAACGTCCATTTCTCTTGTTTAGGCTATCTTTTTTTTTAGTTTAAACCCTTAAAATGAGCTCAAGTAGAAAGCACGTTATATAATTTCTTGCCTCCGTTAATGAGTTGGTCTTATGTTGATTTAACTGTAAATGTTTTGATAGCTCAAACATAAAAATTGAAACTAGAAGATGACATTAAAAATTTTATTAAAATTCAATGGATATAATGACCCTGGGTCACCCTCACAAGGGTTAGAGGTTCCTGGTCTAGAGTTTGACTTTAGAGGGCCTAGCCTTACTCTTCTTTGCCTAGACTCCCCTGTTGTAATTTAGGTAATTCCAAAATTGCAATGTTGTGCTATTCAACAATTAATTTTTCCATCATTTTATTTTCATACATAGTACTATCTGTTTAAATATTGTTCTGGTATTACTAAAGCACGTACAAAATTTGTTGACCTGTATCATATTCAATGTTTACATGCATTTTTTTAAAAATGTTTTGAACTAAAAATGGTTTGAGACCTCTCCTTGACATGAATTTGTTTTCAGCCAATCAACTCCTTGAAATGGTGAGTACCCAATTAAATTTACGTCAAAATTGTACTTTTAATTCTGGAAAATAGCTTAATTGGAATGGAAATTCATTACAGAGTTTTTTTTTTTAATTACAATTTTCTATTTTTATTCTTAGACGGCATGGTTTTCTTCTCACTTGTGTAAAAAAAATTGGAGTAATGCTATGAGTAATCCCATTTCTCAGTTGTAGGCAGCCCGAATAATAAAGGCACGTGGGACCACTAATTTTTGTCTAGAGTCAGAAAATGCAGTGAGAAATGAGATTATGTGTAGCAATTTCCAAAATTTCATTACACTGATAATGTATTAAAAGCAAACTCTTTTCCATCTCATTTAGAGAAAGTATTATGCACGTGTAGAGAATAGAAAACCTCATCACATTTGTGCTCTTCTCACACCTTTTAGTCTTATGCTTAAAATGAAATATCCAGTTTGTTAAAAATCATGCAGCATCTAGACTCACTGATGTCATCTGAAACATATGAAACAGAAAACAACTCCTGGAAATGCAATGAATTCATGGATTACTGACATGTTGCTTCATTTGCTCAGAGAGAGAGAGAGAGAGAGAGAGTACCTCTGCGAGAGCCATTGCTAACCTTGCTGCCCTTGCCACTACCCTGACATCCTATGATTGTCTTCTTCTTCCTCTTGGCCTGTAAACCAAGAAATGCACCAAAAATCCTTACAAAGCATATGGAAATTTCTTTCTTTCTTTTTCAATTCTTATTAAAAAGTAATTCCCTCACTCCCTTCCACTTCCACCAACAAAAAAAAAAAAAAACAAAGAAGGAAGACACAACATATGTAAAGTAATTTGGGAAGCTACAAGTTACACACCAGCTGTTGCTGTGGAGTCCTCTAATAACTTTTTGGACCAATCCAGTCTTGTCCAGTGATATTTTCTTGAGGATCCTTGACAGGAGTAGTCAGCACGACTGCTGAGGAAGTACGCTCCTCCAATCATAAAGCTATTTGGTGCGATATGTCCGTAAGTACTAACACCTTGACGAGAGTGAGTGACGGTAGTGTTCTGGCTGTTCTCTTCTTGCTCATACACGGGGTCGATGCCACACTCCTTTACTTGAAAACCAACATCCACAACTACTGTAACATTCACTTCATCGCCACCTTCCAATTGATTCCCAAACTTCCAGTGGCTTAACCATATCACTTCTTCTTCAGTTTTTGGAATGACAAAGCCACTTGGGCCATAGATCCACTTGAGACCCTTGCTCTTATTACTTATTTTAGTAAATAATGGATGAGGCCACCAAATTTCCTGTTTACTGGACAGTGCATACACAGAGCACACATTCAAGCCTCGGATCCTGTGGTTAGGAAGCGAAGGCACAGTAAGAGATATTGAGCACCCCGTACTTCTATTGATAAACCAGCCTGGAACCTCTCTTCCTGGAAAAAATGTGCTGAATATACCGTATTCATGCAGCCCCTGTGTCATTGAACTCAATACTTTTATAAATTGATAACGATGCATATAATACACACACATGCACACGTGCGAGAGAGAGAGAGAGAGAGAGAGAGAGAGAGAGAGAGAGAGGGGAAACCTGGATAGGACACTTCTCTGTTTTGCTAGACATTGATATGTCATGAAAGAAGTCCATCTCAATGTTTGTCATGGATTCCAAGTTTTGCAAGCCCAAAATGTTTATAATTTCTGCATCAACTTTTCCTATGGGTTCTAACTTGATGTGATCAGTAATTTCAACCAGTTTGTCACAATCAGTTTGGTCTAGTATTTGTGGGCTGGACGACTGATATGTTATCTTTTCCAAGGATGTGCACCGTGCCACATTCAATATGTCTACTCTTGGTAGCCCCACAACCGATTGTAGCATTGTACATGATTCTAAGCGAAGCATCCCGAGCCCAGTAAGACCTCTGACGCAATCTGGTAGGCTACAAATTGGATTTCCGCTTAGGTTCAATTTCTGCAACAAGGATAGGTGACTAAAATCTGCAGGGAAAGAATCATTAGAGAGATTGCAGTCTGCAAGACTTAAGCTTACTAATGAGCATGGGAAAGAAGACCATGACATTTCTGGGTTTCTTCTAGGCTTTGGGATCCAAGACCAAACAAATGCATGCCATGATTTGACTTCCCCAGGAGTAGAGAGTAATTGACTTAAAGCAGTTCTGTCAGCATCTAACACTTTCAAAGATTTCAGTTTCACCAGCTCCATTGGCAACTTGTCAAGATTTGAGCAGCCAGAGATATTAAGCTTTTCAAGAGATTTTAGCATAATGATGTTTCTAGGAAACTTCCTAAGATTTCTACAATCTTTTAGGTTCAAGATAGTGAGTCTCTTTAAGTATCCAATGGATTCATGAACCTCAACCAAGCTTACACAATCTTTAAGAATCAGCCTCTCAAGATTGGGGAATACTGAGAAATCAGGAGTTTTGGCAAGGCGATGGGAATGACTGAGATTAAGGATTTTTAGTATTCCAAATACCTGTAAAAGAAGAAAATAGGAGGGCACTTCATTAAAAACCCTGCAAAAATGGAAATGAAAAAAAAGAAGGTACCATACCTTGGTTCCCTCCCCAACATTTTTCAAGCTGCTGTAACGCAGGTCAAGAGCAACCAGACTCTCCAAAGGGAAATCATTGGGTATAGATTTAAAAGGGAATCCATGCCAACACAACCATCTTAATCTTTTTGGAAATTCTTCATAGCTTCCATTGAGTTGTACAAAATTGAGCTGGAGAAGTGTTAGTTTGCGCATCTTTGCAAATGCATTAGTTTCCAAAGCTATTTTGTTTGAATTTCCTCGAGCAGTGCCTACTGGGTGCCAGGAGAAGATGCCAAAATGATGTCGTTTTGGTGAATTGCATTGTATTGATGACAATGAGTAGTCAACGAATTCTTCAAAGCGACGCTTTCTATTAGTACCAGTGACTTTCTTGGGAAATTCAGTTTCCTTCAGCAAATTCATGTCAAGAATGAGGC
Source organism: Euryodendron excelsum (assembly GCA_033060915.1). Taxonomy (NCBI): domain Eukaryota; kingdom Viridiplantae; phylum Streptophyta; class Magnoliopsida; order Ericales; family Pentaphylacaceae; genus Euryodendron; species Euryodendron excelsum. The sequence continues at coordinate 13,571,380 of CM065377.1, forward strand.
CTTCTACTGGTTCTGTACCCTGACAAAGAACAGCAAAAAGGGGAAAAGATTGATAAGTAAATAAAGTTTCTGCACCAAAAAATACAAATGCACATGCGAAGCATGCTTAATTCTTACAGTTTTTTCTCTCAAGACGTTAAAGGAATCTTCGTGATTCCAGATTCTGCTACGTTTCCCAGGCTCGTCTGGTGCTTGTTGGCGAATGAGTTCTCTTCCCATGTCTTGAATCAACTGATGCATTCTAAACTTGTTAAATCCATCAATTCTTAACAAACATCTATCGATGAGATTTTGAATCCCAACCGTTGTGTAGAAGTCACAATTATCTAGGATTTCCACTGCCAAATCTTTGTCTTTCCTGATGAAGAAACAAGCAATATGGAGGAATAAATTTTTGTCGTGGTCGTCTTGTAAAGAGTCAAAGCTTATTTTTAGTTTTTCAAGGATTTGACTGTTAGGAATTGCTTCTAATTTCTCTATTTGACTTTTCCATACATCTAGGCTTCTCCCAGATAGAGAAGAACCCAAAACTTTGACGGCTAAAGGCAGCCCTGCACAGTAGTATGCCACCCTTTTTGAATCTGCCTCATAAACATCAGTGGGATGATCTTGTCCAAACGCATGCCAGCTAAAGAGCTCTAATGACTCTTTATCATCCAGTTTTTCAACCATGTATATTTTATAAGCTTCATGACTCCTTAATAACCGTTCATGCCTAGTTGTAACAATGATTTTACTTCCCCGAAAAAACCAATCTCGCATTCCAAGTATTGCATCCAATTGTTCCACTTTATCCACGTCATCAAGAACCACAAGAACTCTTCTGCGACATATGGCATCTTTAATCTTAGCAATCCCTTCATCAATACTGTATATTTTTTCTTTTCTTCCCCTTAAAATATCTGAAAGAAGTTGTCTTTGTAGACGAATTAAACCATTGTGTTGTTCTGAAATTTCTCTTGTATTTGCAAGAAAGCTGCTACCTTCAAACCTTGAGAAGTTTAAATTGAACAAAAATTTAGCAATGGTCGTCTTCCCTATTCCACCCATCCCACAAATTGCAGCCATACCAACATCTGCTGATTGATCTTGTAACCACAGATGAATGGTTTCAGCTCGAGAATTTATTCCAATTAGGTAAGGGGCAACACTCAAAATTGTGCGACTTAGCTTGTCTTCAACCACTTTAACAATTTTCTGGATAAACTTCGATTCATGGCTGTAGAAAGTGATCAACATGGAACATAAATCACAATACTGATGAATTTAAAATAAATTTGAATTCATGTGGAATTAGCCAACAAAATGACTAAGTTGTCATCATACTTTACGCAATTGGATGTCTCTCAAGTGTAATATTTACAGAAATAATGTGCTAAAAATAAATCAAAAAATCAAAAAATGACGGGGGATGCTGAATTTTCCTCATTGTAATAATGTTTACATTCTTCAGACCTGAAGTTCCTTGTAGCATTGGTGTTTCTATTTTCTCTATCTTTGAAACTGCATTTGGATTCACATTTTTTCACTCTTTTAATAAGGTAATGTACTCTCAATCTTTATAATGGTCTTACCCATATATCTTCTTGACAGTAACTAGCAGCTTCATGTTATTCCACAAACTGTTTCGAAAGCATTTACTGAAGCTAGAGTATGGATTGAATAGCAGTGCACATTGATTAAAAAATTCATAGGGTTCACAAGTTCTATTATCTAACTTATGTTGAATTGTTTGCACCAGGTGAAAATTCAAGTCTTTTCATCCTCTACACTTATGTAATCTGTAAATGACTATTGTGCGCAACCAGAAGGGTTGTAGGAGTAAGTGTACCCTCTGGGAAGTATGATAATCACTCAGGGATTGCTGGACCAAGAAGAGAGTAGAAGGGAGAGAGTTAATGGCAGCCAGAGAGAGAGAGAGAGAGAAAGAGAGAGAGAGAAGTGAACCAGAGAGTCCATTGAACCACTTTTGTTCTGATGATGAAGGGGGAGATGACCCCCTTTATATACGTAAGGGGGCACGGGAAGGGGAGCTAACCCGTGACAGGTGTAATGGCTTGTCCCTCTCAGCCACAAGGAGTCAGCCCTGCATCTGAGATTTACAGATAGGTAAGATGCTGCTTAGTGATGCCCGATTGACCCAAAATTGAATGTCCTTAAATGCCTTTTGTCTTCTCCCCTATGATGTCTTTGTCTTGGTGTATCTCAATGAGGATCGAGATCTCTCTCAGTAGGAGATATGCACCCTTGAGTGTGTATCCAAGGGCAAAATAGAGTCCCTTGGGGACCTCCTTGAGGGAGTCCTTGAAGAAGGTCCCTCTGCTGGGCCAAGAAAGGAGGTCTTAGGTGCACCCGCTTGAGAGGCTTTGGAGCTTGCCTCCAGTTTGGTTATGGGACTAAGGTATTGCGTAATTAGTCCGACCTGGTTATGCATGGTGATGTCTTGCTGGCCTAAATAGCCATATAACTTAATATGGTGAATGTGGCCACGTGGTGTGTGGCCCACATTCTGACAACTATCTTGGATGTTTAACTCCAAAACAAGGGTTCTTCCTTTCACTGTCAATTACATTAATACGTATCTAGTATGATCATTGATAACATTATTCAGGGTACAATGACATTTGCCAATATCCTCTAGAGAAATATCAATTTTACACCTTTACGGGGTATTTTATGCAAACAAAGTAACTCTATTAAAAAAGAAACTCTCCCACTTAAAATTTTCACAAACATAATTGTCTGTCCGAAATCCTCTTAAATGACAGAATCACCAAAACATATTGTTTCCGCCCTCATCAACCCTAGCAGTGCATACTTTTGCATGTCCATTGATTTATTAAGTACTTTTTCCTTTTCCTCTTTTGTATAACAATTGGATTAAATATGCTTTTATTTTAGTCTTTGTTAGAAGCAAAAAGGAGTAGGGTTGAGGGTGGGGGGCAAAACAATTTGTGGTTCTGAAAACACTTACTAAAAGCATAACAACAAGGACATATGACTAGCTATGATAGTTCATTGGAAGGAAATTACCCATCAGCCTGATTTTTTAAAACCATTCCTCCTAAATCTGCAACTTCTTCAAGTGCTGCCTTCCATTCTTTCACTTTGTCCATCCATTCAATTTTTCTTTCACCAACTTCTGCCTTGAATTGCTCCTCATGCCTCGCAAATGTTTCTGCATATTTTCCCGTTTGCATCCTAACATGGGATGGATCCACGTCATAAAAGACAGGTAGAACTGCATGTCCAGAGGTCCTCTTCCGTTTGAGAATCGTCACAAGTTCGTCAAGGCACCAGCTTGAAGACGCATAGTCCTGAGAGAAGACCACTATTGAAACCCTTGACTCTTGAATTGCTTTCCGAAGTTCAAACTTAATATCTTCTCCTATTTCTATCCCCTCCTCATCTCTGAAGGTGCGGAATCCTTCATTATCCAACGCTGTATAAAGGTGATCAGTAAACGTCTTGCGAGTGTCTTCACCTCTGAAGCTCAAGAACACATCATAGGCATATTGAGAAGTGGAAGAAGAGGCTTTTGGGGCTCTCGAAGTGGTCATTGGACAAAGCTGAAAAGAGATTAAAGAGTAAAGGGGAAATTGATCAATGCAATATGCCGACACCATATGATACCCACTCACTGAAGCATTTCGTCAAACAATGCTTATCCAACCCACATAACCAATCAAAGCTTATCTTCAAGTAAACCAAACAGAATACAGGATATGCGAACGGCAATCTGACATAGTTGCTTCATTTTGAAATCTTCAAATTGGAACTCCAAGGGAAAAAGCAGCCAATGCCAGAAAATCATTGTTGGCATAAAGAAAGAGCAAAAAAAATAAAAATAAAATTACTATTTTTTCAGACAATCATCGCCGGCGTTGAGTGGTAATAGCCGTCAACAACCCAAGGCAAAGACACACACCACTAAATCCCACAAAGCAGTCACCGGAGAGCTCTCCCCCAGCCTTCTCCTTTTGAGGAGTTGACCAGCGTTTTGGGTCCTGTGGGTTATCTACTCCTCTCTGAAAATATTTTTATGTAAATTGTTTCTCTCACCCACCCTGACGATGTCCCCTCCGCCGCCTGCCAACTTTGTTTCTGGTTGCAATTATCTTTATATTTTTTTATCTTTTTTTTAAATAATAAGTCAATGGAATCCCTTTATTTGTATTTTTTTTAATTTTATTTATTTTTATTTAATTTTGTTTATTTAATTACTTTTATTTATTTTTTAATTAATTTTATTTATTATTTTTTTTACTAATTTTATTTATTTATTTAATTTTTAACACATACCAAAATCTCTCATTTCCTTTAAATTTATCTCTTAACCTGACATCCCAATTTTTATATATATTTTTGTATATCTCTTTTTTTTTTTTTTTTTCAGTTTTGTTTCTTTTTTTTTATTAGTTTTGTTTCACGTATTCATTTGTGGTACGAAGTAATAGGTACAGCAAGCGCATCGGGAGCAGAATTTGAAGACAATATTAATTAAAATTTGTATTTTTATATATTTTCATATATCTCTTTTTTTGTATTATTACATGTACTCTTCATTTGAAAAAAAATATTTGTTTACAAGCTATAAATGTGTTTACTTATTAATTGTCAGTATTTTTGTTAGATTCATATATATACTTTTTATTTTGATTCATATTTTTATATTTTTTAAAATTTTTACAAATAATGACTCTAAAAAATCTATAACTAAAAAAAATAAACAAAATATTACAAACATATACTAAAAAAAACTTTTAGTCAAAAAAAAAAAATATAACTAATAAAAAAATAAAAGAAACTAATTAAAAAAAAGAAACAAAACCAATAAAAAAAACACAAAATTGACCCAAAAAAAAAACCTGAGCAGAGATAGGGGAAGAGTGTGCAAAAGGGCATAATAGCCGTTGTAATAGAAATTTGGGATGGGACCGGGGAGGAGATTGTGTCAGCGGGGTGGGAAAAGCAGGCCTCTATTTTTATACTCTCAAATGCTATTTTTTAATAATAAAACTACTAGAAAAATGCTAGTTGGTGAACCCAAGTTATGTGTCACCCATCCAACCACCTGTCCAGCCACCACGATGGCCAGAGGTCTTCAAACTATTATTCTAATGATATTGTAAATATTGCGTAGCGTTGTATTTTAATTGATTATAAGAGTACTCTAGTACTTTATATTGATATTTTAAGGGTAGTAAATTCTTTTATAAATGTCATACTCATTCTTATATTTTGAAGGCTAATCCTATTACCACTTGTATTTTTGTACAAATGTTTTCTATCCTTTTTATATACTCATCTTACTTTCTGCCAAAAAAAAAAAAAAAAATCTGACATCACATTGTGTTATTATTATTTTTGGATCATGTTTTGTGTTTTTGTTTTCTATATTGATCACAATGAGCCACACACAAGAAAAAGTAAATAATATAATACGACAAACTAATAGCCTGTGGGAAGGAAAATAAAGAAAAATAAATAAATAAAATATTTTTTTCTTTTTATTTGTTTTAACAAAGAAAATAAAAAAAATAGAAGAAAAAGAGAGAGAGTGATTAGGTCTTTTCATCTTTTTTTTCCTTTTCTTGATAAAATTAAAGAAGAGAATGTAATTAGGTAACTGTATCTCAAAATGTGATGTCACTCTCCCTTCTTCCCTTCTAATAAGTAAATCCTATTGGAGATTGACAAACACTCCAGTCCATTAACCTTGGGTTAAGATATGAGATAATTGTATCTCAAAGTGACTGACACAGTGTGAACTGTCTGTCCCAAAAAACTCATCGACGAAGACTTGAGCTTGATAATGCCGAAGGCACTGGGGCGGACTCATGCTTTTACATAGGGGTCATATAAAAATTTTTTATTAAAAAGGAGATAAAATAAAAAATTTTAAATTTTAAAGAGAGTATTACACTATATTTTTTTTAATATACAAAAAACTATTAATGTTAAAGAAAAATTTAAAAATTTTGAGAGGCCCACGGCTACCACCCGTTTCCCCTCCGCCCGCCTTTAGAAGAGCACGTAGTGGTGTGTCTCTATCTCTTGCGCTTTCTCCACTGAACCTACAGACCCTCAACGTCATACCCCAATTTTTGAAAAGTTAATTTTTAATAAATAAAGTCTCAAATGTTAAAAAGTCAAAGTCAAAATTTGAATTTAGGTCAAATTTTAGTCAAAATAAATTTTAAAATTAATTTTAAAAATAATTTTTATTTTAAAAAGTTTTGAAACAAAATTGCATGGGTCCATTTGCATCTTGAATAAATCCGATTTTATAAAACCTATTTTTAAAGGAAATATTAACTTCTCAAAATATTCACACTCCAATATCACATCCCAACCGTCAATCCCATACTTTCATATTTACAATCCATTCTCCAAACCAATCACAAACTAAATAATTCATACTAATTAACAAACATTTACTAAATCTCCAAATATAATCAAAATAATAGGACAATCATTCATAAAAAAAATATTAAGTAAAGACGACAAGAAGATATAAGGTTTTAATACATCCACCAAGAAAATAATTAAACTCAAGACATAAAATGATAAGAGCTATTGTAGGCCTTCAATGCTATAATCCCAACCATCATGTCTGTTGCCTGAAGGCCCATCTGCATCTGTTGTAGGGTGAGCATTTTCACGACTCAAGCAGGAGGTTATGCTACTGAGTTAATAAAAATGAAGTGATATGTGCCAGTGTACAGGTAAGATGTATGAAAAATAAATAAATACAATTTCTTAATCCTCACTCCCAACTCAATGCTTAATGGTATAATACAAACACACACATAAATCAATTATCTGAAAATCAAACACAATTAATATCCAATCACAAATTATTCAGTCACCGGCAACAACCAAATTAAATTGACTCAATAAGACTACAATTAAAATATTAATGCATAACAAAATAAATAAAAACATCCGAACTAGTCTCTGTCTAACCCAATGCAAGTGTATGATGCAAATCGGCCATACTGAGGAGGGGATACAAATCTACCTGCAACCTCTTCCGCTTTTTTTGAGATATCACTCAAAGGACACGTGTTTCCTACTAATTCCACTCTTTATGGGCCGCACCCAAAGGACGCATCTAGGGCCAAGGCTTCAAGCCTATACTCGACCATGCCCAATATCAATAGACTTTAATCCAAGTTCAATCCAAAATAATTACCGCACAAAATAAAACTGATAATATCCAGGTCATCAAATCCGTAACATAATCTCATACAATCACTCAAGATCTAAGGCTAAACCTTTAATCAATCTAAAGTCTAAATTAGGCACCCAACAACACGTAGTCAATATGAACTACATTAGAGCAAGTTTACGTCTCACTTTAAATCACCACTCTTATCCAAATAATATCATATTGTTATGTTATTAACTCTATATACATTCTAGGCACAAAATCATATCTCAAACACGTTCAAGTTATATTTGAAATCATAAAACCCAATATGCCAATTTGCCAGTTTCGTCCAAATGACCTATATAATTTTTCCCATGCTTTTAATATTAATTCTAAACACCTCTTTGATGTAAAAATATTTTTAATTATCCGTTTCACGTTCATCCTACGTTATGTCAAGCAACAAAAATTACTCAATTAACTTATTCTGAAATTACTCAATTAATTCATTCCGAAAATTACCCAATTTATTCATTTCAAAAATTACTCAATTTATTCATTCTGAAATTATCCAATTTATTCATTGCGAAAATTACCCAATTTATTCATTCCGAAAATTACCCAATTTATTCATTTGAAATTATCAAATAAATTCATTCCGAAAATTACCCAATTTATTCATTCCGAAATTACCCAATTTATTCATTCGAAATTATCCAATAAATTCATTTCGAAAATTACCCAATTAATTCATTTAAATTAACTACACCTTAAACATAACTCACATAGACATCAATCATATAAAATTAAGCCCAAATAATCAATGAATCACATAATAATTAACTTTCGAATAAATTTAAAAAAAATTCAAATAAAAATTTCTAAAGGTATAATTTCTACCCCAACAACATGTATATCTCAAATATATTAACTCAAAAGCATTACCTATGTGAAATCCCCTACCTCGTTGAAGATTGCAAGTAGGGCAAGAATTCGATCTTGTTCAAATCACGAATCAAAATTATCACCGCGTAAGCTTTGAATAGTAGAGCAAATAACCCTAAAGAACCAATACTAAAAACTTGCTCTAAGTAGGTGATAATGGAAGAAAATGACTAAAGAAAAAAAAAAGAAAAAGAGAGACGGAGCTCTAGGGTCGCCGCTGTGCGTGAAGAGAGAGAAAGGGAAAGAATGAAGGAGAGAGAGAAACGAAAGATTAGGTTTTTTTTTTTTTTTTTTTTCATTTTAGCTACATTTATCAAAATGCCCACAAAACTTATTCAAAATTTTAAAAAAAACCAACCCACTTTTTGACTTTTTTACCGGGTTATCACACTCAACAGCAGTCCCATCCTTGTCCTTGCATTATGGCCTTGTGGCCAGCTATTCTGAACTCATCCCGGCATCTTCAGTGAGCTATATGTGCTGATCAAGTAATCGAATATTGAGGTCATGAGAATGAGACTTCATTCTCTAAATCACGACATGACACGACTCGGTAATTTTCAAAATATACAGAACATGTCACGATGACCAGACGGCAACAACATATGTTTTATATAATTTTATATATCGTATATATGTTTGTAGATTTTATTCAAAGATAATAAATTTTTTTAATATATTACTAATTAAAATTATAAACTATGTATTTTATAGTTTAAATGTTAAATTAAGTATAAATTCATCTTATTTTTATTTTACAATAGAATTGGAAGTTATTTTCTTAAGACTTGAAAGTACTTTATGTGTTTAAGTAATGGACAAATGTTTCTCAAATGTCTAACTTTTTAAAAAAAAAAAAAGTAAAATATTTTTAGATGCATGTGCGACGAGCAGTGGCAGACACAGAGGTGAAAGGGGGGGCTAAACACTCAAAATTCTCTTTGTCCCCATAGTTTTTTTTTTAGATATTTATAACAAAATATAATGTATTGGCCCATCTCCCACCAAACCCCCCTCCCCCTCCAACAACCAAAAAACAAAAAATTTCAAGAATTTTATCTTAGTCTCCACAAAAATTTTACCTTGCCCCCTTGAACAAAAATCTTGTGTCCGCTTGTCTCTTAAAAGTGTCTATATTAACCTCTACGTATACTAGTCACTCTCAAACTAGAATATCTTCATCAATGGCGAGTTCCATTTACGTTTATGTCTTCCATCTAGGTGGAGGAATTGTAGTTTTAGATCTATAAAACAAAGAATCCGCCCTTTTTACATTCTACACAAGGCTGCACAAGTAATTTAAACTGCGTGAAAAGGCAGGATTACATAAAGTTACTTTCAACAAAAACTTTTCACATAACAATAACAAAATAGAGTGCAGAATACAAAGGAAAACATACAAGTGGCGGAATCGTATGCATAGCTATCTATAAATACAATGTACCAGAAAATGCCTATTCTACCAGCACTTCCACGGTTTAAAACCCTGACGAAATATCAAAATTTTTGTATAATGCAATGTGGGTTCTACCCAATTTTTTTTTTTTATTTTAAGAAACAATCGATTTGTTTTATTAATTTTTCATATTTTGCTGAATGTGGGATTTTTGTTATCATGTAAAAATGTAGTCTTACATTCTAATAAACTTCTTATGCTTAAACATATATAGAAATAAGTAAGGATAAAACTTAAAATATAATAATTATATCAATATGTAAAGATTTGTATTTCAAGTTTTGACATCTCTAAAAGCACAATTCTCGTTCTACCACTGATAGTGCTATAAAATAAATTAATCTACTCAAATTTGTCTTGTTAAAAATTTGTTCAAGATTGACTCATTATGTAAACAACCCAAGCTTGAATACATTTTAAAGTTCATTAATTTTCTGAACTCAGCTCGAACTCAGCTCGATAAGCATAAATACAATAAAAAAAATTCAAGCCACTGATCGGCTAAATTAAAGCTTGTTTGAACTCGACTTGAAAGTTAAAAAAGCTAAGTTTGAACACATTTTTAAACTTATGAAGATTTTCAAACCAAGCTTAATAACCCATTCCTCGACTCAACTCGACTCGTTTACCGTCCTAACCACTGCACACAACCTCATGAATAAAAGGCAGAAAAAGAACAAAACACTTTTCCTAGCTAGAAGAACAAGAGATTCTAAGAAACTAAACAACTTTCTCAATTTAATCAAAACATTTATTCCATTGGCATTGGAGATCTTCTAAGAATTAACACACCAAAGAGTAATACGGTCAATTCTCTTGATCACTCACATATCTTCACCCCCACCTCTTTAGAATTCCTCCTAATCTCCTATGCATAAGCATTTCATCCATAGATATTTCACCACACTCAAACAACATGCCTCTGGGGTCAAGCCACCACCATTCTCTCCCAAAGATGGTTCTCCGAATCCAGAAACCTCAGCCAAGTGACCGAAAGAAACGCAGTGAGAACACTCACTAGGCTTCCATTCATCATATTCTACAACTTGTTGGAATATAGTACCATCAGGAGCTTGTATGGGTATCTTGTCTGGAAGCTGTGGAGCAATTTGAATCTCAACGCAAACCCGAGCGTAATCAAGGCGAAGCCTCTCTGCCGTAGCCCTGTCAGTAAACAAAGGAGTTCCAATCAAACTGGAAATCCCAGCCAGTGTCTTCATAGACCAATATTGCAGCCTGAGCCCTGGGAAGCGAACCCAAACCGGGACCGAGTTTTGCCCAAGTTTCTCCATAGATAGGTCAGGTGACCAAGGTACGAGAACTAGAGGGCAGTCAATGAAAAACCATGGTCCATGGTCCATGACTTTTTGCCTTTGTCTATTGGACATGAAATCAAACAAATAAAGGTGATTCTGCATTGAGTAAACGCGACGAATGCCAATGCCATCCCCTTCCGGCCACCTCTCTTCAACAAAGTAGTTCTTCATGGCCTCAAATGGAGCTCTTGCACCCAAAACATAACCCACCAAGGCATTGTCCCATCGCTCAATCTCCCGTTGAACTTCTTCTGCAACAGAGATGGCAACTTGCTGACCTCGCACCTCAACGAATGAGGATTCAGGAGAAATATATTGCAAGCTATTAACAGCAACAAGACTAGTGGGAAATCCATTTTCCTTCAAAAAAAAAGAAGGGAAAAAAGATTGATTAATAAAGTAATAGAATCTCTGCACATAAACATACAAATGCATTGGAGGAGCATGCTTAAATCTTTACATTTATTTCTCTCAAGTCGATATTGTGATCTTCGTGATTCCAGAGTCTGCTACGTTCACATTCAGGCTCATCTGGTGATTGCCCGCGAATGATTTCTAATCTTGCCATTTCTTGAACCAACTGATGCATTCTCAACCGGTTATGTCCATCGATTGTCAACAGACATCCGTTAACGAGATTTCGAATCCCAGCCATTTTCTAGGAGTCACAGCTGTTCAGGATTTCTTCTGTCCGATCTTGGCCCCCCATAATGAAGAAACAAGCAATATAGAGGAATAATTTTTTGTCGTGCTCATCTTCTAAAGAGTCGTAGCTTATTTTGAGTTTTTGAAGGACTTTAGGAGCAGGAATTTCTTTTAATCTCTCTAATAAAATGTCCCATGCAAATAGGCTCTTACCAAAAAGAGTACAACCCAGAATTTTGATGGTTAATGGCAGCCCTCCACAGTAATCCACCGTCCTTCTTGAATATGCTTCATAATCAACAATGGGATAGTCTTGTCCAAAGGCATGCCAACTAAAGAGCTCTAAAGATTCTTCATCATTCAATTTCTCAACACTCTGCCTTTTATAAGTTCTGTGAGGCCGTATTAGCCACTCATTCTTAGTTGTAACCATGATTTTACTTCCTGGATAAAACCAGTCTCGCAATATTCCAAGTATTGCATCCAATTGGTCTTGTTTATCCATGTCATCGGGAATTATAAGAACTCTTTTGCTACATATGGCTTCTTTAATCTTAATAATCCCTTCATCAATGTTGTTTACTTTCTCCTTTCTTCCCCTTCGTATATCTGCAAGAAGTTTTCTTTGTAACTGGATTAAACCGTTTTCTTGTTCGGAAATTCTGCTTATATTCATAAGAAAGCTACTACCATCAAATCTTTGAAAGTTTAAATCGTATACAATTTTGGCAATGGTTGTCTTCCCTATTCCACTTATCCCACAAATTGCGGCTATGCCAACATTGGTTGATCCGTTTTGTAACCACAAATCAATGGTTTTGGCTCGAGGATGTATTCCAACTAGGTAATGGTCAAAAGCCAGTGGAGAGAAACTCGTGCACTGAGCTGGACTGGAGAGGACCATACTTCTTAGTTTGTCTTCAACTTTTCTAACAATTTTCTGGATAAACGCCGCCTCATAGCTAGAGAGTGCAATCAAGAAGGAAAATAAAGCACAATAAGCATGTCATGACTTGAAAGTGCAACTAACCAACAAAATGACTAACTTATCACCATCAATTAAGCAATTGGACAAGTCTAGCGAATAATTTAGACATGAAGTTAGAAATATGCTAAAAAAAATATTTAGGAAAACAACATAAATCATAAACATATTAACAAATACTGTAATACTGTGTTTTGAATTGTTGCTTTAATGACAAGGGAGATTGATTTTTCACAATGTACCGTAGACAAGGTCAGAACTAAGAATTTTCTTTTGGGGGTTGAACTAAAAATATTCAGCTAATTGACAAGTAAAAATGTGATGAAATATTATATTTGAATTGTTTGCACCATCTACAATTATGTAAGAAAAATGCTATTCTTACAAAAAATTTATAATAATTTACATACAAAAAGATGTGACAGTGGTAGTTTTGTAATTAAAAGTCATTACGGTGAGTGTTTTGCTTTGAAGTGAAGATGCTCTCATTAAAACACATCATTTTGTACAGAAATTTTATATGAATTTTTTGTTTATATAGCATTATCTATTATGTAATCAGTAAATGACTAACTTGGATGTTTATCTACAAACAAGGGTTCCTTTCACAGTCACTTAAACTAAAGTAATATGTATCTATTAAGTTATGGTTCTTAATTAATTACTTTTCAAAACAAAACAAGGATATATGACTTTGGGCTCCTTTTATGTTACTTTTTCATTCTATTTTCCTTTTCATTTCTCTTAGACGGTGTTTGGATTAAGAATTTGATGAAGGAAAAAGAAAAGAAAGAGGATATGAAACAACGTCATGTGTTTGGTTGTTAAATAAAGTAAAGAATAAAAGAACATAAAAATGAAATAAATAAGGATTTGAAATATCTTATTTTGTTATTTTTTTCCTCACCTTTTTTCTTCCTTTTCTTTTTTCTTAATGAATATGGGTTCCAAACACACCATTTAATAAATCCGAGATCTAAATATAGCATAAGAAAATCAAAGTGTTGGTAATGTATGTTATCTAACTTTGGATTGTTTGTTGAAGTTGCAAGTTCGAGTCTTCTCATCATCTGCAATTATGTAATCACTAAATCAAAGGCTCCTTTCATTGTTAATTACATTAAATTAAATAATTATCTAATACCTTGTGGTTCATAATTACTTCTCAAAACATATAACAAGGATATATGATTAACTAAGATAAGGTCATCGGACGAAATTACCCATCACAGTGATTTTTCAAAGACATTCCTTTCAACTGTTTAAGTTCTTCAACTACTGCCTCTCATTCTTTCACTTTCTCCATCCCTTCCCTTTTTCTTTCATCATCATCTTCTGCCTCGTATCCCTCCTTACGCTTCCCAAATGCTTCTTCATATTTTCTTTTGAATTGGGATCAAGCCACGTTGTAGAAGACAGGTAGTACAAGAACATGTCCAGAGGTCCTCCTGCGTTTGAAGATCAATGCAAGCCCGTCAAGGCACCACCTTGAAGAGGCGTAGTCCTCGGAGAAGACCACCACTGAAAGTCTCGAGTTTCGAATTGCTTTCTCCAGTTCAGACTTGATGTTGTCTCCTACTTCGATCCCCTCCTCGTCTCTAAAGGTGTGAAATCCTGCACCCACCAGAGCTGTATAAAGGTGTCAACGAAAGTCTTGCGAGTGTCTTTACCTCTGAAGCTCAAGAACACTTCATAGGCAGTTTCAGAAGGGGACGAAGAAGAGGCTTCTTGGGCTCTTGAAGTAGTAGTCATTGAACAAAAAAGCTCAAAAGGAGATTGAGGAGTACTGAAGGACCAAGAGATCAATGCAATATTATATGTCAAGAGACTCAAGACACCATGGATGTTTATAGAATATGTCGTTATATATACATACATATATATATATATATATATATTGTAGGTGGCCCAAAAATGAATGAGTTCAAATATCTCCTGCAAGACAAAGGGGTTAGAATGGGTTGATCCGTAATGGGCCGATCACACTCCGAAGATTAAGTCAGCAAGCTTAATCGATGAAGATCAATAAAAGTTGTCAATACTTGGAGTTTTCTGTCCATACCTGGCCCTCGATGCCTTGGGTATTTATAGAACCTTTGAGGGAGTGTGTTCTGCCTTAGCCTACCAGCAGGCTCTCATGGCCTGCTGGGTAGGCATCATCATTGACGCCGCCTGATTACTTACAGGGTCTGGCGCACCGTGGTGGAGGATTCCGGCTGACTGGACGTGCATGTTGACGTTGCGTGGGCAGCCGCTTGCGCATTAAATGCGAGTCAACTCTGCATTTAATGGGCAAAGACCGCTAGCGGTTTGGGTCCGCCTTTCGTGGTTTGGGCTGCGCTGCGAAGGAGGTCGGCAGTCAAAGCTGGCCTGCCCTCTAATTCTAATCTGGGCTACAAACCAGCCCCAACTTTAATTTGCACAAATTGAGCCTCACCCATTGAGTTGGGCCGGGGGTTATTCCCCCATATATATATATATATGAAGACTAAGAAAAGAAGAGTCAATTAAACCAAACGAGACAAATGACAGTGAGGGAAAGACTCATTTTTTAGTTGATGTATGGTTTTTCCACAATGCCGGGCGTGAGCAGTTGCAACCCAGAAAGTTGACAACCATCACCTGTTTTTCTCTTTGGAATATTCTATTCTTATTGAATTTTTTTTTCACGAGAATTATGTGATGGGGTAATTTTCAAAGTACATGTCCAAATAATGAGTATTTTGATTTTTTTAAAATAAAAATTTTATTTGTATAACGTTTCTCTTTCTTTTATGGGACCTCATGTTTATGGATCACAACTTTCAAAAATAGGTAAAGTGGGAAAATTATGGACCTTGTCTTCTATTAGGAGAAGGGAAATAATTTTAAATATATAGCTGTTGTGACTTATATAACTTTAGCATTCATGATAAGTTTCATGTAAATAGATAATTTTAAGTATTTAGTAATAAAAAGACAAAAAGAAAAATTAAATAATGTTTAAATGGTATCTATACTTGAGTTTGTTAGAAGCAATATATGACTTTTATTATAGTAATGTTATACAAATAAAAAAAATTTATATAGAATTTATTATTAGAATAATATGATTAAATAAGAACTATTTATTTAAAAACATAATACTTATTATTGTGATTCTTATTTACAAAAATGTCTTTACCACAATATTTTGATGAGTTTTTTATATAAATTTTTATGAAAATATAGCATTTTTCCTTTCGTTAATATAGCTCTGATAGAGTGAGGGGGAAGCAATAAATGATTCCTATAACTAAAGAGGCTTCTAAATCATGTTAATTACAAGAAAGACCCACAAAAATTTGAACAGACGGTCCAGTGTGCCGAACAGAACATGGGTGTAAAAAGCCGAAAAACGCCGTCACGGTTCGAGTAATCCATGGAAAGTGACCTTATTCTGTTTTTCTGTCAAAATGGTACGGCCGACATAAAACAGTATTAATAACTCACTCTTTATAGGTGAAACAAAAAAAAACAAAAAAATACTATTCCCAACAAATCATTGTATTTAAAGTAATGATATATAATCAGAAAATTAATACATAATTTATCACTAGAATAATGTGTTTAAGTTGTAATTCTATCATTTCATAATAAAAAATTCATCAAGGTACATATTAATTATAAAACTGTTATTGCCAAATTATTTTGATATAAAATTCTGTATAATAATTATAAAAAAATATCATTTTTCTTGTATTTAATGTATTTGACTTTCCTCCATCTCTCTCTTAACGAGATATTATTGGTGATCCAACACCACGTCATTAGGCACTATGTCATTCTCTTTCTTCTTGCTTTTTAAAGTTTGGTCTGAGATTCAAATTTTAGATAAGAAAAGAAAAAAAGAGAATGTGAAAGAAAATAAAATAAAATATTTTTTATTTTGTTATTTCTTTTTACATTTCTTTTTTGCTAAAAATTTACATTCTAAATGAAGCGTTAATATATTTAACTTTCCTCTATCCCTCTGTGATAGTCATTCAACAATTTTCTTGCTTTTATAGTACACTTTCGTAAGTTTTGAACGCACCAACTGAATCCGGCTAGTAATTAATAGTAATAGGATTGGAAAAGAAACACATCTAGTATTGTTTTTATCTCATCAATTAATAACTCGTATATAATTTTCTTCTTTATAACTTGCAATTTGTATAAAATTTTAGTGCAGTAATTAGCATAACCCTTTTCTTTTATGGAGGATTATTTAGTACTTTTGAAACTTTAAGACTTTGCTTGGCGTAGCTTTTTGAGAACGTAAAGGACTTCCTAGACGGAAGTACTTTTAAAATGAAATTATGTTTGGTAGCTGCATATTTTGAAAGTATTTCATAATTTTTTTAATATTAGTTTTGAATTCTTAGATTTTTTTTTGGAGCCTAAACTTCAAAACTTCAAGATATCTAGTGTGATGAACTTCTAGTCAAAACTTCTCAGCCACAAATGTTTTTGTAATGTTTTTATCTAAGATTATTATTTTATTGAAGATACTATCAGTCCATAGACTCCAAATAATTTCAATACCACAAACAGCATGTGATCAAAAATAAATTAAAAAATGATTCGCACGAATAAGTTGTAGATGGTTGAGCGTTCACAAGAGAAAATTAAAATGTTCTTATGAATATATTGATAAAATTATATTTTTGTTTACACTTCGTGGTTTTAAGTACAATCATTGCACTCAAGTAAACTGAAAATTGAAATGTAAGAGATATTTTAATTATGTATGTTAGATTTGTAATTTTGTAAGCTGCTAAGGGTAATATCAGCAGCATGTGATATAATAAGGGTAAAATCAATATTTCACACTGAAACGAGAATTTTGACTTCTCGAAAATTTGCTATAAAAGCTGCCTCAGCCAACTTCCATCAGAGGGACTTTTGGGGAAGTGGGTTTCTAAGTGAAGCCCATTTGCAAAGCTCACCAACCAACTTTGTTTGATTTACAGCCTGTTTGGAGGGAGAGGGGAGGGAAGTTAAGGAAAAATAACGAAAAAATATATTTTATTTTTTATTTAATTTTGTAAAAAAAAAAAAAAAAAAGAGAGGGAGTAATTTAAAAATTTTTCTTTCCTTTTCTCTTGTCTTCCAATTTCCAAACGGACTCTTGGAGAAAATAAGAAAAAATAACTAAAATATTTTCTTTTCCTGTTTAAACCTGGGAGGGGAGGGGAGGGGAGTAAATAATTGCTCTCTCTTTTTCTCTTTTTTTTTCCTTTTATTTCTCTGCAATACCTAAAGTTTCCCTTTTATTTCTCTTCCCTTATTCCCTTTTCAAGTTCCAAACAGTTTGGTAAACCCAAACGGCCTAATAGAATCTGACCATTAACCTATTAAAATATTGGATCTTGGTTTGGGAGCAGTCGATCTTGACCTTCACATGTGCACAAATCCAGGTAGCGCAAACAAGTTGAACATAAAACAAAGTTGCTGGAGCTGCAGTATTGTTGGAGCCGCACGTCATCCCTTCCACCATCTCTTTTCAAACAATGTAGTCTCCTTTGTAGGTGGGTCTCGAAGTTTTAGAAACGCCCCCTATCAAATTTTTAAATATTTTATTTTTATCTATAATTTTAAAAAATATTTTCAATTTTTTCCTCTAAAATTTTATAAATACCCCCTTAAGTTTTCAAATATTTTATTTTTACCTATAATTATAGAAATATTTAAAATTTTTGTCCACTAAAACTTTGCAAAACTCTCTTAAATAATTATTTTAATTACTTTGAATACTCATTTATATATATATATATACATTAGCATATATTATACATATGTATGAAAGTTAAGTGTCCTATTGTTGATTACAATTTTTTTTTTTATTATGATTAATAGTCGCCCCCCTGAACGAATTTTCTGGCTCCGCCACAGTATAGTGCCGTCCTTGTAGTACATAAATGGGGTTGAGTCCACATAGAGGCTTATGAACAATGTAGTTTTAAGAATATAAATATATAGCTTTATCCTCATTGTTTATTGTTGCATATTGAGTGACAGTTTTTGTTTTTAACAGCAAATTCATTGAAGGAAAGAATTACAGGATGGAAAGGAGAGACCAAGACTGCTTAGACTGACTAAGCAGCATAAGCTTACCAGAAAAGGACTCAACAACCAAAACACAAAAGGAAATGAAACAATATTGGCAAGGTGCCAACAACCACAAGCAACTAGATCAACTACAAACAGCTTTTATACAATACAGAAAGTCATCAATGCTAAAATTAGCCTTATGAATCCCTGCCTTAATCTAGAAGGCTATGAACTATTTGATAATATCAGCAACCTTAGAGTGATCAAAGGTGGAATGATTGAATAAGTGGTCATTCCTAGATAACCATATCTTCCAGATCATAGCCACAAACAATGAGTGGCAGATGGACTTATTTAGATTCTTATACTTGAGCTCAAACCACCAATCCATATGAGCCTTTAGACTTCTAGGACTCACCCATTTTTGGCCCCACCACTTTAAGACTGCGGACCACACTTGCCATTAGAATGAACAAGTTAGCAGAAGGAGATCAGATGATTCTAAGGCGAGCTTGTAGAAGGGACAGAGGATATCAGAGCCTGGAGGTACGCATGATCTTTTTGCTAACAACACTTTGGTTTTTATGCTACCCAACAGGGATAACTAATAAAAGAATAATGATTTCGAAGGGGCTTTAATGTTCCACAAATAACAGTAATTGAATTCAGATGGCCCATGCCCTCCTTCAAAAACATTGCAGAATGACTTACAAGAAAAAGAGCCCTCTAAATTAGGAAGCCAAGAAATGGAGTCTTTGAGATTAGGATCAGGATTGGCTTGACGAAGAGAAGATTTTAAGATTGCTACACACTTAGCTTCCCACAGAAACAGATTTCTTCTAAATTGAAAATTCCATGATTTGTCTGCTGAATTGAACATGGACTTAATGCAAGCATTTTTCCGAGATGAAAGAGAAAACAACCTTGAAAATGAGAGATTCAGAGGTTAATACCCCAACCAAGGGTCTTCCTAGAACCTAATAGACTCCCCAGATCCCAATTTGAGCTGGATATTAGAGGGCAAGATAAAGGACATAATATCCTTTTCACTTTCTACAGATAGGATATCAAACCAGATTTTTGAACACTGATTCTTGGAATTTCCTTTGGAACCCAATCATCTAGGGACATTCCATATTTTGCAGACACAAGCCTTCTCCATAGAGCTTGCTTCTCACACCCAAACCTCCACCACCCTTTTGCTGGAAGGGAATAATTCCTTATTTTTAGGGAAAGAATAATTAAACCTCCAAACTTCTTGCTTGATGTGACTATGTTCTAGTGAACACACCTAAGTTTCCTCTTTGAATATTTAACCCGCCAAAGAAACTTCCTTTGAAGCTTTTTCAACTCTACACAAACTTTCTGAGGCATCTTGTAGAGTGATAGGTAATAGTCTAGAAGGTTAGAAAGAGTTGCTTTGATCAGAGTAATTCTTCCTCCCATGGATAGCTGCTTCCTACTCCAACAAGATAGTCTTTTCTTGAAAGATTCTATCACTTCAGTCCATGATTTTGAAGATCTTGGATTGGCACCCAGTTGCAACCCCAAATAATTCATGGGAAGATTAATAAACTTGCATTTGAATAAGGCAACAACTTCGTTTAGGAAGAAGCCATCCACTCCAACACCACTTACTAAACCCTCGCTAAAGTTAATCCCGAGGCCAGAAAGCATCTTAAAACATCTCAAAGTTCTTTTCTAGGAGGTGAGTTCATGCAAGTCAGCTTTAAAAAAACATGATGGTATCATCTGCAAATTGAAGGTGAGTGACTGAGAGGGCATTTGGTGTATTTGAACCAATCTTAATTCCACTAATGATCCTTCTCCCTTTTGCCCTTTGAATTAGCATATTGAGACCCTTTGCTGCAATAATGAATAGGAAGGGAGATAATGAATCCCCTTACCTGAGTCATTTTGAGACTTTAAAATCCTTTGTAGCAGAGCCATTTATAAGGATTGAAATGGAGTTTGAGGATAAGCATTCCATCATCCAATTGCACTAGATGGGACCAAAACTCATACCCACCATCATATTTGATAAATATGCCCAGTTAACTGAGTCAAAGGCCTCTACAAAATCTAACTTCAAAATAATTCCTGACTTTTTGTTTCTTTTTCAGACATCAATGATTTCATTTTCCATTAACATTCCATCCAAAATTTACCTTCCTTTGATAAAAGTAGATTGGGAATCACTGATGATTTCATGTATAACCAATCTTACATCTACGGTTTATAGAATTTTATACATAGAAGAGATCAAACTAATAGGTCTATAATCAGACAGGCTATCAAGAAATTCAGTTTTGGGGATCAAAGATAGAAATGAAGCATTTAAACCACTTACTAATTTCCCATTGGAATGAAAATCATTCATAAACTTCATATCCCCTTTCAAGATTGGCCAAAGTTTCTTGATGAAATTGAAATTGAAGCCATCTGGGCCAAGAGCCTTACTTCCATTACAGCTTTGGATTGCTTGCCACACCTCCTCCTCAGAGAAACTTAGCTCAAGATTTCTGTTGCTTTCTGGTTTTAGCTTTAGAGGAAAAGGACCATCACTCCTGGGCCTTCCACGCCATTTTTCTAGAAATAAATTAGAAGAGAAATTAATAGCCTCTGCTTTCACTTGGGGAGGATCACTGATTATCTTCCCATTGGAATAAAGCTGCCTTATATAGTTCTTTTTGAACCTATTTTTCATGAAATTATGGAAATATAAAGTATTATTGTCTCCTTTTTTTAGTCACAGCACCCTAGATTTCTGTCTGATCATTGATTCTTCCATCATGTTAGCTTTCCACAATTGAAGCTTAAGTTGCCTTCTCATCCTATCCTTATCCTCATTTAAAGAAAGGAGTTCACTTTGTAAGTCAATTTTATGGATTAAATCAGCTAGAGCTTTTACCTTCACCTTAATATTACCCACATTCTTATCTTTCCATGGCTTGATGTTCTTCTTTAAGTGTTGCAGCTTTTTTAGAAGGACAAAACCTCCCCAACCCTTTTCAGTATTTGATTCCCATGAAGACTTCACCATTCCTTTGAAGCTCCTTTGAATTAACCAGACATCAAACACATTGAAAGGTTTTGGACTCCAATCTTTAATCTCATCAAATAATAGCACAAAGCAATAATCAGAGAGTCTTTTTTGGAGACCCCATTGTAAACAGTTCCATCTTTTGAGCCAAAAGTTGCATAGCAAAAACTTGTCAAGCCTGCTCCATTTTTCATTGCATTGCATATTGGTCCATATGAAAAGCCTCCCTTCCATTTGCAGACCAGACAATTCAGCTTTGTTTTCCTGAAGCTTTTCATACCACTTGTAACTATGGTATATCTCTTCCTTTCACCTAATTGAAGTCCCCTCCTAAACACCATGGAAAGTGATAGAATTTCCTTAGCTGAAGTAGCTTGTCCTAGAGAAGCTCTCTTTGCCCTTCTTCATTTGGGCCATAACAATTTGTGAGGATGCATCCCACTCCTCTTAAATTTCCTTTTAATAGGATGAAATTATGATCAATTATGCAAAAGTCCAAAGAAAAGAAACACCTTTCCCAAGCACACATCAAACCACCAGAGTTACCAATTGCATTTGCAGCTACCCACTCCAAGTCATTTGATGGCCAAACTGTTACAACTTTTCTGATGCAGCGTTCTTTCCATTTAGTTTCTTGAATGAATAGCATTTCAATTTGCCTCTCCTTTACTAATTGTTTCACCATTCTCCTTTTTTCAGGTTTCCCAAGCCCCCTTATATTCCTTGAGAGAATTCTCATGGCTATACCTTCCTTATTAGTAGCCAGAGATTATGAGATGATTCCAGTACTTCCTTTATTCTTTTTTTTTTTTTTTTTGAAGTTTTCCAAGTCTCCCCACTCTGCTGCCACCAGAGCTTCTAAATTTCTATCTTCATTCCCTTCAAAGTTTAATCCCCATGATTTGCCTAGCTGCAGTGTGATTCCAGCTTCACTCTGAAAATTTTCCTCCAGTTGTTGAATGATGCTAATTTTTCTATTGATTATGTTCTGAGTTGGCAAAGATGACATAGATTATGTAATGGCTTCATTCCTTTTTGCAGCCCTTGATCTTGATTTGAAGCTTGCTTTAGTTCTTTTGTGACCAAGTTCAGTAAATGTTTTAGACTTCCTTTTCTTCCTGAATTTTCCTACACCTTTTATTCTGCTTGATCCAACATCAGACCAATTAAAACCAGGTGAGGAGGATTGCTGATGAGGGGAATCAGAGATGACTTCCTTGTGCTAAGAGGCTGGTCTCTTTTCAGTACGCTTAGGAATAGATGTAATGGCAACTGACCTGGAGCCCTTCCCCAACGGTTGAGGGCTAGTGGAGTGGTTGGGGAGTTGCTCTTCAATGCAATTATCTTCATTTGGAAGCTCACATTCTGCAGCCTTGCCTTTAATAAATCCATGTGGATTCTCGTGAGAACCCATTTTCCAACTACTGCCATTTACATCCAAATTTGAATTTTGCATGCGTTGGGGGCATGCTGGGGAAGATAATAGGATTTGCTTATAGGGCTCTTCCACTTGGCTTAAGAGTGACAGGTCATCATTCTTTTGTGTGGAGCTCAGGAGAACATTCCCAGCTTCATCATCTTCCCCGAGCAACTGAATGTTCTGAATAAAATTCTGAGATGAGCAATGGCTTCTTCTTGATGCATTGTCTGAAGTTGTGGAGTAGACTGAGTCTATTTCTGTGGATCCATCTGTTTTGACCGCCTCTACCCTGACACTGCCCCTGATCTGGAGTTTAAAAAAATTATCTTTTGAGATTCTTATTTTGTATAAGAATCTACCTACTTGTAGGTTACAATAGCCTTGGATTTTGTCAGCATTTGAGGTTTCGATCAATACCCTTCCAAATTCAAGCTCCGATTTGTTTGAAGTGCAGCCATCGACACTGATTGTGGGGTCTCAAAGATTCCCAATTGTCTTAAAATTCTGATCATTCCATGCGTTTAAAGGCATATCTTAAACGTTTAACCAACTGTTCTTGAAGAATTGAAGTCTCAATAAGACTATTCATATACTGCTAAAAACCAATTGTATAACCAATACTTTGATTCGTTGATCATGGCTAGTTTATCATCTGCACTGGAGAAATGAATTAATACCCTCAAACCCCCCAACGGTTTGATCGTGATGAAGTAAACGCCCTCCCTTCTCATGGCTTGTAGGGGTTCTAAGTTGATTGTCTGGGTTTCCGGCGCTTGGCGATTTGCAAGATTGCGCTGGAGCAAGCAGGTGTGCACTTGACAAACCTACTTTCCTGAAAAGTGTGCTTTGTAAAAATTTGATATGAAAATGGATATATACCCACATATAAAACAAAAGAAATATACACCATTTATGCTTCTGTAACGTGAGTGACATAGACAATATATATACATGCATGTACATATATATAATTATATTGTGTACAAGAAGCAATTTATTTGATAATGAATGTCTCACCACATCGTAGATTGAAGCCGTCAACCTACAATCAGAAATGGCTCCGCAAAAGCGTACCAACTGGAAGATACATATATGTTGAGCGATTGTCGAACCTGCTGCTTGTAGTCTAAAGTAGATGCCATTCTTAGGCTAGTTACATGTTTATAAGCTGACGTTTGTAAATGTCACAAGATAAGAGGGTATTATAGGCAATTTCAATAAAAAAAAAAACAAGGGCACCATGCAAAACATAAAATTTTCACTTAAGCAGGTGTGTTGAATTCACGAGAAGCCCATTTTGAAGCCATTTCAAAAGTCATCTTGTAAGCACTTTATTTTTGCTCGCTCGGCAGTCTCCAGTCCGTTCAGACTTTAGTGCAAGTCAATATGAACATATCCCAATTTAAATCAGTTTTCCAAACTTAATTCAGTTAATCAATTGCTTCGCAGGCTCGTCGGGCCCAAATAGAGGCAAAATGATCAAAATGCTCTTGGGGGTATTGTTCGGTCCAATTCCGATGGGCATGTCTTTTCGAAGACAGTTAGTCCCCGTTTTAATCTCAAATCAAATTTCAAG
Organism: Euryodendron excelsum; assembly: GCA_033060915.1. Lineage (NCBI taxonomy): Eukaryota > Viridiplantae > Streptophyta > Magnoliopsida > Ericales > Pentaphylacaceae > Euryodendron > Euryodendron excelsum. Next base: position 13,595,976 of record CM065377.1, read on the forward strand.
TCCAATTCCAATTCCAATTAAATCTGGCATGCCTTTTGAGAAAGTTGATTTCTCAAGGTGGTAAGACCATCCAATTCGGCACGTTTTTCGAAAAAAATCTTTGGAACGGTAAGTCCCTTCAAACTCGTCAACTGGGACGAGACCCCAAGTCCCCGAGATGGTAGAACGGTCCACCTTTGGTGTTTGCTAACCCGTTGTCGCGGCCCGATTTTTTGCACCCGAAAAAGACAAGTGAGAAAAACACAATGCTCTCTCGTTAGAACTCATCCTTCTATAAGAACAGGTGCGACTAGGTTTGAATTGAAAATTAATATTAAGAAAGGGCTTTTGGAAAAAGATTTAGAGTCGCCATCTAACTTGATTAAGGTGAGTTAGGTCACCTAAAATTAAGCATAATCTGAAGATTACACTTAGGGTTTTTGAAAAAAAAGGTTTTTTGAAAATACTTCCTCAAGAGAGGATTTTTAAAAAAATAGGTTGTTTGGCAATCTTTGAAAAAAGTATAAGCTCTTTTTTTAAAATAACTCCATTTGGTCTTTGAAAACAGTGATCTAGGTTCGGAGGTTGGTTACGTGTAGGGAAGACGCACTAAGTCATCATTCTATCTCGCCCTAGCGGTACCTACATGTCTATTCACCATAAGTTCACTCATTAGAGTCTTTGATTAATAAATGTCCTATACTATCTACTTTAGAAAAGAATTTTTAGAAAGAAGTTTACATGATGCATGATATGCAAGTGCAATGGAAAGATTTGATTGTTGAAAAGAGATTTGAAAAAGGAAAATTTGATTTGTAATGGATTTGAAAAGATAGATGTGAAAGAAAGATTTGATTTTAAAAATTGACTTGAAAAGAAGAATTGAAATTTGAAATTGGAAAGAAAGTTTTGGAAATTAAAATTGAAGATTTGAAAATAGATTTTTGGAGTTAGAAATTTGAAATAGAATTGGAAATTAGAAGTTTGAAAAAGGTTGTGACCGCACCTACGAGAGTTGCCTACATATCCCTTTTGAGGAATCAGGTCAGTCGTAATTCGGACAAGAGTCTGATAGAAAATAGAATGTTTAACTTGAAAAAGAGTTTGAGTTGGAATTTAGAAGGGGAGATTAAGAAATTGAACTTTGATTGGAAGATTTGAAAAGATTGGTCTTGGTTTTAGGAAACCTAGACTTAGGAAAGATGAGACTTAAGAAAAACTTGAGCTTCAAGAAATATTGGACTTGGAAGGGATTTAGAAAAGATTTGACTCGAATGTTGGATTTAGAAGATTAGGGAAGTTGGAATTTAAGAAAGGTTCAAATTAGGAAAGTTTCATTTTAAGAAAGTTATGAATTAGGAAAGATTTAAACTCAGGAAAGTTTTGAACTTAGAAATGTTTAAAATTTAAGAAAGTTTACTTTTAAGAAAAAGTTGACTTTGGAAAGGTTCAAATTTGGAAAGTTAGGATTAAGAAAGACTTAGACTTTGGAAAGATTTGGAATTTAAAAAGTTTAGAATTTTGGAAAGGTTTGAATTTAGAAAGTTTTGATTTAAAAAAGATTAAAAAGTTTAGAAATGCTTAAATTTAGGAAGATTGAAAGGTTTGAAATTTGGAAAGTTAAAAATTGAAAATGTTTAACATTAGGAAATGATTGAATTAAGAAAGGTTTTATTTCTATTTCCAAAAAAAGGTGATTTGATTTTATTTTCAAAAATAGAGGATTGGATCTAGTTTCCTCAATGGGAGATTGGATTTGGCATGAAATTAGAAGGTGAAGTTTTAGAAATCGTAGATTTGGAAAGCTATAGTTTGATGTAAAAATAGGTTTTGAAAATTGATGTTTTTGATGTAAAAAGGACGTTTTGGAAACCTAGGATTTAAGACAAGATTGAAAATCATGTTTAGGAAAGAAAATTAGGGTTTCCTAATTATTGGCTCTAGGGCTTGACTTGGACTCCAAGGTAAAGAGTTTTTGGAAAGTAAAACTTTTTGGAAAGGAAGATTATTGGAAAGAGATCCTAGCAAAGAATTTTTAGAAAGTAAACTTGAGAAGAGTTTTAGAAAAGGGATTTTGGAAAGTAAAACTTTGAGAGAGTTTTTGGAAAGAAAACTTTTTAGGAAAAGATTTTTGGAAAGAGTTTTAGGAAATATATTTTTGAAAAAAGTTGTTAGGAAGGAAACTTAGGGAATGTTTCTAGAAAGTGAATTTTGTAGAGAGCTTTTTTGGGAAGGAGTTTTGGAAAAGGGATTTTTTGAAGGGAGTTCTTAGAAAACAATTTTTTTAGGAATCAATTTTGGAAAGGGGATTGGAGAGAATTTTTAAAAGGTGTATTGGAAAAGAGATTTTAGGAAATGAGGTTTTTTGAAAGTAAGTTTAAAAAAGATTTGAAAAGGATTTGAGTGTGGAGTTTTGCAAGTCTCTAAAAATATCTTACTTTCCCAAAACGATTCTAACCATAAGAAGATTAGAATTATTATGGGGTTGTGGTTTTGAAAACAATAAGAATTTAAAAATATGGATCATGAAAGTCACTTTAAATGTATTACTTTCCTAAAGCAACCCTAATCATGGAAAAGTTAGAATCACCTTAGGATTGTGACTTTAAAAAAAAAAGTTTTGAAGAAGAAAATTTTAATGCAAGTTTTGAAAAGAGTTTTGATGCGAGTTTTGAAAACAAGCTTAAAAACGAATTTTTGAAAGGATACGTGATCATGATATGCACAATGCAAGTTGGGGTTGTGAACATACAAGGTTAAAGGTTTCACCACATAATCAAAGGAGTCGAACCCATATGGTCTCCGATTAAACTAAAAGAAAGCCCTCGACATGGTGACCTTCAATAACCTAATCTTACTCATGGACCAGGGAGTCTCTTGTTTCAAGCATGCAAGAAAGGGGGAAAGAAGATGGGGATTAAAATAGAAGAAAACCCAAGTGGGTCAGGAGAGAGAAGAGAGAGGGAGGGGATGCGTGAACGTAAATAGAGTGCCTACCTTGAACTTTATTTATTTGTCTTCTTTATTTCGATCTTTGCTTTGTTTTGCGTCGGTCTTCGAGAGCTTGCTTCGATTTTTGGGAGCTTCGGAGTTGCAGCGCTTCAAGTCTTCAATGGAGGCTTTGGAGGCTAGTATATAAATGTATAGGGGTGTATGTGAGGTTAGGGTTTGGTGTTTGGTGGTTAGGGTTTGAAAAACCTAAAGGAAACTAGGGTTTGGAGAGGTTGCGAGCTCTGTATATCGAAGAGGAGGGTTTTTGGATTGTGTTTGCGGATCCTTTTCACGCCAGAGGAGGCTCTGTATTTATGGACAGAGGATTGACCTGACGCCTGTTGTAGTGGCGCCAGGCAAAAAATTATATTTGAGTAGCGCCAGGCCATTTAGTGGCGCCAACCATTTAGGAAGTGTTTAAGGTCGGCAAGTAACGTATCTTGAGAAGATTTGGGCGCCTATTCTAGTGATTACCACGCAATTTTTAGCTTGGCTTCACTAAGAGTGACTCCGAAAAGTTCGAGATTGATTTAAAGGGTCGGGAATGGCTCGAGAGGCTGAAAAAGGATAGAAATCCTTAGAAAAGTGTCCCGAGGGTTGTAGACTTGAAGAATGATAACAGGATGTGTTGAAAAGGTTGATTGGGTCATTAGGAGCAAAACGGTCAATCGGACCGAACAGCTGCAGGGATGGACTCGGAATATCCCAGAAGAAGACTCGAGACTTGGAAACATTACCTAGAATGTTTCAGGAGGTTATCGATTTGATACCTAGAGTCGGTGTGGTTGGGAGAGGCGACCAGCCCGCTAAGGGCAAAACGGTCATTTTACAACAAGTTTACTGAAACGGACTCGGAATGATCTGGAAAGGTATCAAAAAGCCGGGGATACTATCAAAAGCATCCCCGGGAGGTTACCGGTTTGATACCCAGAGCTGGTGTGGTTCCCGGGGCACTCGGATGCCTAGGGGCAAAATGGTCATTTCGATCGGAGAGTCTGGAAATTGGCCCGAAATTGACAGAAATGCACCTAATCATGCTGGATTGTCTTTAAGATAATCCTGGAAGAGTGGAATTATCATTCTAAGGACTTAGGTACTTTCTCAGGAAACATGCCAACAGATGGCCCTAAGGGCAGTTTGGTCATTTTCACCAGAGTGGGCTAACAAGCATTGGTGTTGACCTGGGTTTTGAGTGTTTTCGCCACTCTGACGGCGGTCCCGTGACACAGGGGTTTTTTGGCAATTTCCTATATCAACCTGTTTACGAGCGTTTTCGCCACTCTGACGGTTGCGATGTTTACGAGTACTTTCGCTACTCTGACGGTTCGCGATTATTCCAGAGACTACCTGATCTCGAGAAGCTGCTAGGTAGACTTATTGCCTGAGGAATTAACTTTCTCGGAAGGCATGCCGAATAACGAACATTTCTTCATTGGCGAGCTAGCAGGCGCCAAAGGTGGATCGTTTTACCATATTGGGGACTTGGGGTCTCGTCCCGGTCGATGGGTTTGAAAGGACTTACCGCTTCGAAGAAATTTTTCAAAAAACGTGCCAAACAGGATGAACTTATCGCCTCGAGAAATTACCTTTCTCGAAAGGCGTGCCGAATTGGAATTGGAGTTGGACTTTAATTTGATTTGGAATTAAAACGGGGACTTACTGTCTTTGAAAGGACATACCCACTATAATTGGACCGAATAATGCCCCTAGGGGGCATTTTTGTCAGTTTGCCTTTATTTGGGCGCAACGGGCTGTGAAGCAATGGATTGACTGATTTAGGTTTTGAAAAACTGATTTAAATTGGAATATGTCTATATTGACTTAAACTCAAGTCTGGGCGGATTGGAGACTGCCGAGTGGGTAAAAATGGGGTGTTTACACCGGCCAATAAAGAATGTCCGTTTTGGCACGCTTTTTGAGAAAGTTAATTCCTTAAGCGATAAGTCTACCTAGTAGTTTGCTGAGATCAGGTAGTCTCTAAAATGATCGCAAACTATCAGAGTAACGGAAATACTCGTAAACATCGCAATCGTTAGAGTGGCAAAAACACTCGTAGATAGGTCGACTATAGGGAATTGCCAACAAATCCCTATGTCACGGGACCGCCATTAGAGTGGCGGAAACACTCAAAACCTAGGTCAACACCAGTGCCTCCTAGCCACTCTGATGAAAAATGACCAAACTGCCTTTATGGCCATTTTTCGGCACGTTCTTGAGAAAGTACCAAAATCCTCATAACGGTAAGTCCACCCATCCAAGATTGTCCTAAAGACAATCTGGCATGATTAAGTGCTTTCCAGTCAGTTTCGGGCCAATTTCGAGACCCTTAGGTCAAAATGACCATTTTGTCCCTAAGCATCCGAGCACCTCGGGAACCACAACGGCTTTGGGTATCAAACCGGTAACCTTCTGGGGATGCTTTTGATAAGCATCCCTGCCCTTCCATTACTCTTCCAAATCATTCCGAGTCAGTTCCGGCAAACCTGACGCAAAATGACCATTTTGCCCCTAGTGGGCCGGTCACTTTTTCAAACCACACCAGCTCTATGTATCAAACCGGTAACCTCCTGGGACATTCTAAGTGATGTTTCCAAATCTCGAGTCTTCTTCTGGGACATTCCAAGTCCTTCCCGATAGTTTTTTGGTTCGATTGACCAATTTGCCCCTAATGGCCTGGTCAACCCTTCCAATACGTCTAGTCATCATTCTTCAAGTCTACTACCCCTAAGACACTATTCTAAGGGTTCTTGTCTTTTTTCGGCCCTTTGGGCTATTTTCGGCCCTTTAAATAATTCCTGGACCTTCTGGAGTCACTCGTAGTGAAGCCAGACTAAAAATTGCATGGTAGTCACTAATACATGCGCCCAAATCTTTTGAAGATATGTTGCTTGCCGACCTTAAAAATTTTCTAAGTGGTTGGTGCCACTACTAGGTCGTCACTAATACTCTTTGAGATCAATGAAGATTTGAAGTTCTTCAACTTTCTAAGGAGACTCGAGGGTTTTTCTTTGGAGACTCTTTATATTTCTCTTAAGTGTATTTTCTCTAGATGTCAAAGCCTTGAAGCTTATATAGGTATTGAAGGTTTTTGCAAACAAATAGGAGTAGTTCCTTAAAAATACCTCCAGGAGTTCGTTGGGGTGACAAGGTGGCAACAACCACTGTCCACAATCTTCAGGTCTTGTTGGGGTGAGAGGGTGGTGAAACTTTAGCTACGACCACTGTCCAATTTTTCTAAATCTCGCTGGGGTGAGACCTTAGTAAGAAGGTGGCGAAGTCTGCTATAAACTCCAGTTTTGAGCTCCTTTTCCCTTGAATAGATGTCCAAGCCTTCCTCAGCATTGGTTTGAACATACATGACATACTAGGACACAAATACAATATTTTTTTGATCACACGATTGTGCCAATTACAATATAGATCTTATAGATATGATTCTTTAATACTTGATTAAGTGTCGAACTCTACGACACCTCTAGAATCCTCCAAGAGCTGAACTCGAATCCATCACCATTTTGAACACCTTCAAGACATCAACGAATCTAGGATGAAGGTTGATCTTACTTAGAATCTAGTTGAGAGCCTCTTTAAGGTATGTAGAAACCTTTAGAATAATTTTCTTTGCAGTTTCGTTCTCATAGAAATCCAATAAAGCAATTGAGCCATCAATACTTTCAAAGTGTTAAAAGATTGGATCTAAGAAATTACTCCCAAGCCTTTTGAAGATGGGAGAAAACTTCTCTCAATGTATGTTTGTTTGTGACGGCTCAGATTTGGAACTTTAAGGTAAGTGTTGCTATTTATAGAGCTTCAGAAAATTCACGGCATGGAACCTTAATTTGCACATTAGTGGAGCTCGTGAGCGCGATCTATCCTGCGAGATGTCCCGCGGGGTCCATTTTGAATCTGTACCCTCACTGTTTCTTCCAGCAAGCTGTCCTGTGAGGTGTCCTGCGAAGTTCTTTGTGAACTACACCCTCACTGTTTCTTCCTGTGAGGTCGTACGAAGTCTTGGAAGAATTTGCACACTGTTTCTTCCCACGAGGTGCTGCAAGATCTCGCGAAATGTCCCATGAAGTCTTTTAGAAGAGTTTACACACTGTTGCTTCCCACGAGGTGCTGCGAGAGTCCCACAAGGGGTCCTACGAGGGTCAATATGACGTCCCACATACACCAACACATCCTACGACTTGTCTTAAAGTCCATCAAGGCTTATCTAAGTTTTGTAGCACACTTTGAAGTTTTATATAATCTCTTCTTAGCACGAGCTTTCATGAATTAGTAATGAAGATCATTCCAAATGCTTGTAATAGACATCCTAATATCTCAAATTACATTAAACAAAACTTGGTATGAAATTTAGCCAATTACATGACCTTACAATCTCTTCCTTTGACAATTTTGTGACCAAAACCCTATGCTAAATTGTGAATTACAATGAATCTAAAAATATTACAATAAGTCCTAACTCACAAGTATACAGGTAATGTCTATCAAACACCAAGCATCCTAAACTCTTGTACTTGCATGAACAAAAACAACCAAGAGACAAAAATACTAGCAAGTGCAAGGTATCAAGAGAATAAGTATATATCAAGCATAAATCTCTCCCCATTTTTGGAACAAATTGACAACGGAAGCACAAGAAGTAAGAGACATGAACACAATTGATATAAATATAAACATGATTTCTCCCCCTTAATATATTCTCACTCTAAATAACAAGTAAACACATAAATTTTCTCTCCCCCTTGTTGTCTTAAAATGATAAAGAATTATCAAAGAACCATGCAAGCAAGGACAAAAGAGACATTTGCTCAAAAGAAGAATATCAATCATGCAAAAACAACTAGTAAAAATTAGACTAGCCTTTAACAAAACAACACTCAGCTAGCAATAAACTCAAAGCTACAAAAGTGTTAGACTCAGCGTGCTTATCATCAAAACCCAAAATATACTACGAGTCTCAAGATGACATAAACAAGAAAATATCAACATCAAACATGCCCAAAGATCACAAATATATGAGAACAATTGGTCATAAAGTGATCTAAAGACATATCCATGACAATGTGTGATGAATGAAAGTACTCCAATAAGATCAATGAGAATAAAGACTCTAAACAAGATAAAAAATAGCCCATCCTGGAGAAGTTCAAGATATAGAAGTCAAACCCATTTTAATACATTCTCAATGTTCATCTCCTTCTTATTTTTTTTTTAAAATAGAATTTCCATCCCTATCTCTCCAAATATAATAACATGAAACACAAAAAGATGGTAGCTTTCACACATATGAGCTGGTAGCCTTCTACTCTTGCCACATAGCAATGGTGGCTTCACTCACACTCACTGGTAGCCCTTTGCATCGAGGATGGAGTACCAACAAGAGAGGGAATCACATGTACATGGTCAATCTAGCCAATAGAAGTTTGAAGATATTTCAACCATGATGTGTGCTATGGGAGGATCATAAAAAGCAGATTCCATCTTTTAAGAGATCTCATGAGTAATGCACCAATTGAACATGAATTATGAGTATGATAATAATCACCAAAACTATTGACTCATTAGAATGCAATCAATGAAACACATAAGAATCAATCTTAAACAAACCATTATATCAATCAACATACGGGGAATGTTTTAAGACAATAACAAGCACAACCAAATCAAGACAAAAAAAAAATCTTTTTGGTATTTCATTTTTTTTAAAAAATATATAAAAATATATAGTATTAGGATAACAAAATAAACATGAAGCATATCCTAGTCTATGACACAAATAACCTTTACTCAACAAGGCTTGCCCCTACAAATTTCTTAGAGGTTCTTAAAGATTTCAAATCAGATTTTCTCACCCACATAACAGTCACCTTAGGTTTGTCAATAAACTCATGAGGTGTGAGTGTAGTCCTAGGTCTTGCCTTGGCCTTGTGTGGTTACCCTTTTTATCATGATTTGTGGAAACCTGCCTTAGTTTTGAAACAAGTATATTCACATGATTAGTAAGAACTCTAATATGATTTTCTAATCTCTCATATTGATTCCTAGA